>JAKJJM010061789.1:0-11130 GCA_021901965.1 Pipa carvalhoi | reverse complement strand
TATATATATATATATATATATATATATATATATATATATATATATATATACTGTATATGGACTTTTAAGCATGGGCTACATATCTTTATAACAGGTGCAAGATGTAAGATAAAATAATTCACATAAAACAGAGTAATCCACTCAAACTTTCTATGACATTTTTAGCCTGGGACACATGGGTGGTAGAAAGCTCTGAGAATTGTAATGCTAAATTTCACTCTAATATGTGGAAGGAATGTAGAAAGTGTTGTAGTTACTAATTGACATCATTGTACAATCAGTGTGGCAGTTCCCATTTCTACTTATGCATACAAATATCTTGAATATACTGATTGTGACTGTTTTCTTTACATCTAACATTGTTGATGCTCAACCAGGATCCAATTAAAATATATTAATTTATATTATCTAAGCAGTACAGATTGTTTTAGTTATTAGATGGGTAAACTATTTGTTTATATATACAGAACAAGAAAGGTGATAGAGATGTACTGTATACAGGTTCTAATACATATCAACTGTTCCAGGAATTTAAAAAAGAAAAAAAAAAAGCATGAAATGTAAGACTATTTTATACTTGGCAGTATTACAAAAACCCAATGATAAAATCTTTGACATCAAAATCACTGATCTATGTTTGGCAGAATTGTAGAATTAAGCATCTCCTTTATATTCTGCTTCTAAAATGTCAGTGTTCACTGATGGCAAACATGTTTAAAAAGGCAAAAGATGTATTTTCAGTCAAAGACACGAGCACTGATTGCATCAGAGACTTTCCATATTTTTCAGAATGTTCAACGAGTATGGTATTTGATGTTAAAAGGATTTAAGCTGATCTCAGAATACTGTTCTGTCAACATTTCAGCTGACTTTAATAAAAATCTTAAGAGCTAATATACTGCTTATTGCTTGAACATTACACCAGAAGAGAATGTAAACTTATTGATCACATCAAACTCATGCTTGTTTTTAAGTTTATAAGTACAAATAAATAAGCTAAAAATGACTGAGGTAAATCCAAGTGTTAATGCTTTAAATGTCCTCACACATTCCAGTAATCTATACTACTGATTATATCCCCCCATTATAATTGTTAGCTGAAGTTATTGCTTTTCTATGTCATGGTATAAACAAATATTTGTAAGCACTGATCACAATCATCATTGTAAAGCATTTAAGGAATTTACCTTATGTACTTATAATGTATAAAAACTATCCAAAAAATATAATGTTTATGCCTTTAGGTAAAAAGAGGCAGTGTTTATTTACAGGGAGGTAGAAGTTCTGTACCTCAGGGATCTGGGTGCAATACCTTTGCTATGCTTTTGACAGATATAAAAAAAAAGGAAATATAATGTGTTTCAGCTATTTCAAAGGTGATCTCCTACATCCCAGCAGCCACCATCTGTATATATTGTGAACCATCAGTTGGAGGAGCCACAAATAGTGACCAAGTGGATAATTTTGACAAAAGTGCCACAGCAGGAATTACAAATCATGCTTATATTGTAGCTAGCAACCACTGTAGCAGAGTTCACAAGAGAAATTCAAGATATAATAAATAGGGGTGATCCTGAGGTGAGTACTTGTTAATTGTAGATTAAAGCTACTAAGCCCGGTATCTCCGTCCAAGTATAATAGATTAACAATTAGTAGTAGATTGGAAGAAGCAGCACAATAGATGGTAAATTAAGCCATAGAATTTTACTGTGATATTAACAGCAATAGTAACATTCTATGGTTTAATTTACCATCTATCGTGCTGCTTCTTCCTATCTACTGCTTATTGAAATTCAAGATATAGACAGATGTGTTAATGAAACAGGAAACATCTTACCTAAAGAAGATGAGCAGTGCCTTCATTATTGGTTACTATATATTCATGTACTCAGAGAAATGTTAAGGACCTGGAAAACAGGTCAAGAATGAGTAACATTCACCTGACAGGAATGCCAAAAATGATCAAAGGCCTCTAGCAATTTATAAATACTCTCTTTATTGCACTTATATCAGTTCTACCTCATGCACTTCTTGTTATGCATTCAAAATATAGGACACAAAGCAGATTTAACAATAAAGATGCTCCCAAGAACATAATACCACTTTTGTATTGTCCAGCAACTAATGAGTTAGTTCCATCTACAGGTTCTCATCAAGATGCAAAATATATGGTAGTGGAGAGCTTGAAAATTCAACATAAATACAAAGTTTAACTTGCATTGGAAAAAGAATACCTTCTTTTGAAATTCGCTTGGTTGTGATTCTCAACAGTCAGCAAAGAATGGTTGAAGGCGCACTTTAATTTTTGTTTGATGACAACATTAAGATGTTAACCCACCCCCATGTTAAAAAATAACAAAGTAACAAAACATACATTCTAGCTAAGTCATCAAAGTTGTTGTTGGCTTTATAATACTGCAAATTAATCTTGCATGTAGAGTATGTTATAGAAATCAACTTCCCTATCAATTATTGTAGGATAACACTAATAAACACTAACACTCATAGAAATCAGAAAGCAGAATTTTGAAGAACATTATTGAATTTTACATTCAAGTTTTTGAGATTGATCCTAGAGGATCTGCCATTTACATTGCTTCCAAGATATAATCATGGGTTATTGGCATTAATCCCTACCTGGGATCTCAGTAGTAACAATTCCAGCATATTCATTTTGTTTTGGTAAAAAGTGCCTGCAGGTTAGAAGAGGACAGGTTTTTAGCAACATACTGAATGAGCATCAGTCTAATAATTAGAGGATGAGAGCAGAAATCACTAGAAAAATAGCCAATACAAAACAATTTTCTGAAGAAAAACGTCAGTCTACTTTCCTTTTGCCAAATAAAATCTATTTTATTGAGACTGCCAAGAAGCTGAAGACTGCAAATGTAATTGTACTCTACTGTCTTGGGTGAAGTGAACAAACTGGATTTAACCATCATCCCAGAAGACCCCAATCAACAACTGCACTGTGTTGAGAAACAGACACATTGAAGGTTAAAATGTTAAGAGAATTTGTACATGCCAATTACCAGTGACATCTGCAACATTAAGGATGACTCCTGGATGCTGGCTTTACCGGAAAGCTTGAAAAGAAAAAGCCATATTTGAAACCAGCAAAGAAAAGAAAACAAAAGGGTTAAAATGGAAAAAAGAATACAGACATTGGATGGTGGATGAATGAAAAAGATGGATGAGTCAAGGTTTAAAGTGTTTGGCTCTAAGAGGAAAATGTAAAGTACATAATGCTGGAGGAGTGCTTAATGTCTTCTGTCAAGCATGAAATAAGAAATATATGATATGAGACTGCTTTGGTGCTGGTGCAAACAATAATGAACCAGAAATGTTACAACTCTATTGCATATCATGATATCCCCTGTGCATAGTGCTTGGGGCAAAATTTATCATACAGCAGTAAATCAATATGAATCATAGCTTCAACTTATATATATGTCTTTTTATACTTATTACATATGACTATATTCCCAGTCTGCCATGATATCTGATAACCAGATAGAGGATTTTCCCAAGCAATATTCACCAGAGAAAGTGTCAGAATCAGATAAACCCACTATAGTTTACAAAATGGTTATTAATAATTAATAAAAAAATGCTTTTCACATACATACCTTGATGAAATTCCACAAAGAATAACTACAATAAAGGCTAACAATTATTCTGCATAAGAAACAAATTAGACCAAGTTTCCTTTTTTAATGTAAATATTAAATTATTTCCTTTCATTCTGTCAGAAAAGTTTTACTCCATAAAAAAAAAAAAAATATATATATATATATATATTATAAGGATCAAGTAGAGAAGTATAAATCTGCACAGATCTTAAATATTACGTCCCAGTTTAATACAAATAATAAACCAGTGTGTTTCTTAGAACACAATACTAAGAAGCTTTTGACTTATTTACTTTACCTAAATGCTGGTCCTCTACTTTAATTAAAATTTAGATGGTGTAGTATAAAATGCTTATAGTTTTTTAAAACCTTACCCCTACCACTAATAAAAATAGTATCAGGAAGGGCACAAGACAAATGTGTCCCCTGTTGATGTTTTTATTTGTTATAACTACTGAACCCATGGCTGATGTTATGTGCCAAAATCAAAATATGTAATGCTATTAAATTAAAGCAAATGAATATAAGTTAATACCTATTGCACAGTTTTCATAGAATGCAGCGGAGTCATTAGCATATAGACAGTGTGGGGGAAATGAACTAGTTTACTGGAACAATCTGATATTAATTCTTATCCAAACTACACAGAGGATTAACAGCATAGAACAGCAGAAAACATGTACAGACAGATTAATGTAACTACACATTAGTATTTTACACAGTGCCATGTACTGTCCTAATAATATAGTTGCTCCAACTTAATAACTAAATATAAAATACAAATAGGCCACAGATTTTTTTTTTGTGCTCCAACAATACAAGCATACAGACACTTTACCAAATCTTAATAAATAATCTTATATTTCTGTATACTCTTTGCAAAAGGTCAATTCTTGAATATTAACCTTGTACCCTTGTATGGTAACTGAATGGGCATGATTGGATGCATGATGACCACATGAGTAAAATAAGGAACCCTTTACAAATTGCATGAAAATAATTTAGTAAAGTTGTTTGAAAGTTAAAAACATTAAAAAATAAAAAGTGGATAAAAACGACTCTGTACTTATACAATTAATAGCGATAAAAACACACAAATAAATAAAATAAAGGAATAAAATATGCTGCATGGACAGACTAATGATTGCTTGAATGGAATTTTGGCTTCAGGACCTAAGATCCTGTATCCAACATAAACAAATTACTTTACTGGAAAAACCAATTCATGTTCAGAACCTTGTTTCACAGTATATAGAAATATATTCAAAAATAGAATATTTTGATATTTTAAATACATTCAGATTGTATGCACTTTATAATCCATATTGAGTTCCCTAATCTAGTGTACATTGATCCAAAATGAGAAGGAATAAAATGAATAAATAATTGCCGAGTGGTCTGTTGGGATTCCTGTATCTCTCCAGGCTTACAAAACTTCTGTATATGTGATATTCCCAAGACATGGAATTTAATGCCATCATTCTCTTTTGAATAATGTGGCATAATTATTAAGATAAGACAATGGCAACATCCTGTTTCACAGTACATTATTACTGTTACCATCAAGAGACTAAGATTTTATCATCAGGTGTGGTACCATTTGTGTTCCGGCCTCTAACGGTGACTACTTTAATTAATAGTGCCACTGTAGAAAACATTAATGGTTTCTTAGATAGCAGGCATAAGGGCAATAAGAAATGGTTATTCTTGAGATTATAATGGCAATTGCAGTAATGTACTATGGCATAGCAGTATGTTACAGTTATCACACCTTAATGAATATGCCCCCTTTAAGTGAAGGTGGCAAACATCAGTAGAGATAACTCTAATAATAGTATTCCATTAAGCTCCCTAGATTTAAAAGATAACTCTGGAAAAGTGAATTTTATCTACACAAATCTGGCATTGACCAACAAGGTGGCATGACATCAATATTTGTCTCACATTACATTCTTGGGGGAAATAAGTTCAATAAATTATGGTTCACCTCTGTATAACTTTAGCAATCAGGAATCTAAAAATGCTTTAAAAATCTACAATACAATTTGCTTACGAATAGTGCTTAAACAGAAACAGTTTTTATGAAATTTCTATCCTTAACTGTTTGTGAGATTTTTGTGGTTAAAAATGTAACATTGGAGTCTATGGGGGCTGGTCTGTCTGGTCTTGTGACACTGATTACATCTGCTCAGAAGAACAGCTGTGCAGCAAATCATATAACCAGCATGTGGCAGCTGCTCTAACTGAGAGAAAGTGAAATATTCACAGAAAATTTGATTGTGCTTCTTACATTTCTAGTGTATTAAAGAGTCATGATAAACATACAGTAGTTAAAAAAACAAACAAAACAACTGTTTTCCTCATGGACATAAGTGATAATTTGTTTAGACAAACAACACTTTTTGAAATTTGGTAAATTTTTAATATTAGACTATTAAACAAGTACCTGCACTGTAACTATAAGTGCATGTGTTTTAGTAAATAGTGTTTATTATTAACTGATTAGAATAAATATAATGCCATTTTGATGGGGAAGCATTTAATCATTCAAAGGTTGTTATCTATCTGATGAGCATCGCTGCCAGCCTAAATATGTCAGTGTTATGGTGGATCTTTACTCATGACTTAAGACTAAAGTTCACTAGCAGGGGAATTCATCAACAGGGGCAAACTTTACAGAGATCTAGTAACCCATAGCAACAAGTCAGCACTTAGCACTCAGTGGTATAGGAAAGTAAGAATTACAAAAGCCAACCTCTGATTGGTTACTGTGGGTTCCTAGACCTCTGTAAATTTTCCCCTGTTGATAAATTCCTGTTAGTGGACTCCATAGGCAGAAGAATGGTAGGTGCCAGGTAATGAAAGATAAAGATGTAAGCAGGCTCCAGATAATCAAAGTCAAAAGAACTGCCAAAGTGCAAGTCTTGAGAATCAATCACAACAGCAAAGACTCAAAGGCAAAGATTTCTGAAGTCAAGTGTTTATGGAGTGCACCGCTTATAAAGGGGTTTGGGCGGCAATGGAATCATTAACCAGCAATCTGAATACATTTCACATCACTCTTGGTTTGTAAATCTTAATGAAAAAGTAAATAAACTAGTCCTGGTTCGAGATTTAGTGGTTTGCAAACAAATCCATAAAAAGAGAGTTCTAAGAGAAAGAGGTCAAATTCTAACAGGTAACCACAAACATAAGTAGACTTGAGAATCCACCCATATTACATTGAGCTTTAAAATATTACACAATATAGATCTGCTTGTGTCATTTATCCACCTTCATGGATTTACTCCTACAAGAATTTACTGGAATTTCTTCTTTAACTGTTAGTTTGGGTATACTTTGACATTGCAGTATAAAGCCAGTTTTGGCTAAAATAGTAGGATTCTAGTGTATTGTAAAACATTGTTTAATGAAACATAGTTTTTAAGCTGATTGTTTGGATAACTTCTAAATTCTTAGTGATTTCACCAGGGGAAGAATATGTTTATGTTGGGGTAGGGTGCCAGGAATGTTAGTTCTAGGGGTGGAACATAACACAATAATAAAAAACAGGAATTGAAGATGCCACTGCAGAGAGTTTAAGGCCAGAGTTCCCTAGTCTTCCACAAAGGATTCAAATTAACTGGAAATCACATTCAATCAAATGTGCTTTTCCATGTTGGATCTAAGCCCTGTACACCCATGAACTACAGGACATGGCCTCTAGGAGGAGCTCTGTCATAGAGTAGACAAAAGTGATACAAAGTAGACATGCTAAACATCAAACAAAAGTACAGGAACTGGAAGCATTCTAAAGGTTTTTTTTATATAATGTACAGGTTTTGCTTGCACCCTTGATATACCTGAATGAACCCTGTAATGGATAACTCAGTATAAGTTACATTTAACAGTTTGGGGTTAGGGGGTCTCACTTTTTTATTTAGAAACTCTGGTAACTAGTGTATAAAATACAAAAGGGTGTGAGCACACTTTAATTAGTACATCCCATTAATATTGGTGTTACATTAGAGATACTTTTGAGATATATATGCATAGAAAGAGACAAAAAGAGTCTCTTCAAACAAAGTATACAGACCAAGAATTGTTTTTACACACGAATGATTGGCTCAGGCCAGCAAAATCCAACACCCTATCCTTCTTCTTCTTCTGTCACTCCTTATGTGTCACAAAAGTAGTCTACTTTCAGTGCCCTGTCTAACACACTAATGAAAATGGGTTCTATGTTTGCATGAATGTTAATAATCCCTTCTGCTCATCATTTCTTCCAATAATTGTGTCTGCCAGCATAAAATTGCGACAACAGAAACCATCTTTTAGTCTGGAAGGTAGAATCCATTTCATGATAAGCTGGAGCTTCCTGATCTAAACTCAAAGAATGATACAAAATAGAAATATATCCTTCCATAAAGTGCATATAATGTGTTTGCAAATGAGGGGAACATATAAAAAGAGGCAAATAACGTACACATGTGTAAGCAAGTAAAAGTTCATTGTTGGGAATAGTGATATTTCTTGGAAAGGATGTTTTTGATACAGTACTTAAAAGTGCTAACAGCATAGCATCTCCATAGGTTTCATAGCCCTGACAGGACTATACTGAAAACAAAAATGGCTTACATATTTTGACAACCGAGCCCTATTAGGGCTATGAGTGATGTGATGCTGCTCTGCTGCCAGTGGCACTTTAAATGGTAAAATTAGAGAATCTGAAAGTGAAAAGAAAAGAATACATTTTTATCAGAAATGTGTCTATTGTTGAATGCAGAGAATTAAAAATGAAGCTTTGAACATAACCACCAAGGTGGAAGGAATATGGCAAATGATGGCTGCTGATGGTAGAACAGCCATCTAAGTTATTTTAAACATATGAAGAAGAGCTTTGTTGTTTAACTGAAATATAAACCAGACAACAATAATTAAAAGGTTAAAGAAGAGGTATAATGAAAAGAGTGCAACAAGGTCCAAGTGGCATTAAGTATAGATTAAGGTAAAAGGTTGGAGGCTGAAATCTAAACAAGAAATAGAATGAGGCACATGAGAATGATTTAGTATAGTAGATTAACAAAGAAATTACAGGCATTGACTTTGTTCCAGAAGACAAACAGCATTGTTTAAATTTTAGATTTTATGTAGCAACAGAATACAAGAGAAACACTAGAAGACGCCAGGCATGTAACAGTGGGGTTTATTGGGTGTATAAATGAGATGACAGAAGAGGCAAGCTTTTGACTTCTGTCGTGAGTATATTGATTTTAACCATCAGATGTAGTCAGTTATATGGCTCGACTATAGAATGTTTACAGGGGTAAGCAAGTGATTTAGATAGAGGATCAAATTTGTATTGGGAAGCTGAAAAGTCAATATGATATGCAGAGATGTGAGTACATATTATATGACTATATTTATTTAATTAGCTGAAGAGGCTTGGTTGGGTGAGAAAGACAGATTGCAATAAGACTGTGATCTGAAAAAAGGTACTGGTAAATTCAGCATTGAAAGAGTTGCATCAGTAAATAGTAAGTCAAGACATTAGTGTAACACACTGGTTATATGTGTCACGAGCGGCAGCTTCCTCATAGCTATACCGCTCGTGACTCCGTTGCTTATAGCCCAGCGCTTCCGGGTTCTCGGCCAATCACAGCCAGCTGTCGTCACACGTGACGTCAGCAGTGGGAGATTCAAAAAAGAGCACTGTGATTGGCACAGCGCTCGAGTATCAAAATCAGTTTGCAATGTTCAATCTAGGAAGTGGATCAAGCCTGGCATTTGGTGATGTTCTCTGCCTGCTTATCTATGCTTGTGTTTCAGTCTGCTCTGCTTAGTCTCCTGCAGTGTTCAGTTTTACCAAGACAGTCTTAAAGGGATCAGCTCCATTTGTCTATAGTCTTAAAGAGATCAAGTTCTAAGTGTCTCCAGTCAAGAGGTTCTGCAGCATCAGAAGTAGTCTCTTCACAGCTAGCACCACAGCTTTGTTCAAATACTGCTCTGCTATGTCTTTACAGGGTTGAGCCAGTAGCCTATTGCTCTGCGCTGTTCTCAGGATGTGCTGTGCCATGGGTGCTGAGAGTAACTTTTGGACTATGCTGCACTAAGTGTAACCTCCTTCGTTTCTAAGCTGCTGATCCAGAGACTCCACCAGTATTCCCATTTGTGAGTCATTCCAGCTGCCAGTAGTGGGGGGTTAACCTGAGGGCCGTGACTCGGGAGGTGCCTGCTGCAAAGTTCACACCCCCTTGCGGGGGTTCAGGGTGAAGACTCTGTGCCTCAGTGTTAACTAGCGCCAACTCCCACTGTGGTATCAGAGGATCCACCTTTTCACCTATCTTTTTAGTATCCTTTTCCCGCACACCAATATGCCTTAGCTCTTCTAGAGGTGTATCATTATGCTCCTGTTTGTTTTCCTTGCACTCCCCCTGTACACCTTAGTTCCTCTACAAGGTGTACCACCTTGCACTTCACTATGTGTTTTTTTAGTACGAATTAGTTCCCCTAGAAGGCGTAACGAGCTCTGGGTTCGCTATAGTGCCTATAGTGGTGACCCAGTTCCCGTGGTAACCCAATATGATTCAAACCATGGACTCCTTGTTCACCAGCAGCAGTCTTACAGTTCAGCCATGAGATACTTTGGTGTGCCTTCCCTTCCTGAGTTTTAGGTTCCTGAATCTGTTTCCCTTGTTCTTCTTCCCACCTTATACAGGTGTCTTGAATCCTCTGGGATCAAATTACACCCATGTGGAATCTAATTTCACAGCCAGTGCCTGTGGATGTCTGTGTATAAATCAACTTAATTTTCACTCTGTGTTTGCCTGATTATAGGATCCTGCTTGTCCGTGTTCCTTGGTGTGATTCTTCCTTCAGATTTCGTGGATTTCTGACCTTTTTCCACATTAATCCCTTTTGTCTGCCATCTGCCTGCCATGGCCTTTGGCTATTTTTCTTGACTTTGCTTGTAATCCACAATTCCCAAACTTGTTTGTGGACAAGTTTGTATTCTACTCTGCTTGACCTAGTACTCCAGAGTTCCTTCCTGCTCCTCAGCTGCTTCCAAATGTTCCTCCAGAGGGTTGCTTTCTGGGGAATGTGACCTAGGGATTATGCCCCCTTTGCAGGGATTAAGTGTGAAGATAGGGGTTCCTTTAGACTCCAAGCCCTGAGTTCATCCAGCTTCAAACTTTCTGAGGAGTTTAGCAAGCTAATATCCATAACAGCTGGTTATTTTTGAGGGTGAAGTAACTATACACTAGTAAACCCCAAAGGCTTATCAATGTATGCAATATAATTACCCAGAAAAACAGGACAGATATAACTAATGGCCATCACCAGAATATTTCTCAATAAGAAATAAAGAATTGCGTGGAAAAACATAATATTGACAATAACAATAATATGTGATCATTTGTAATACCGTGTTTCCCCGATTGTTTGACACCCCCGATAGTAAGACATATCGGGGGTGTCAATGGGCTGGCTAATGTAAGGCATACCCCGTATATAAGAC
>JAKJJM010061787.1:0-13143 GCA_021901965.1 Pipa carvalhoi | reverse complement strand
CCCCCCCCCAAAAAAAAAATATTTTAATGGTTCTATCTACAGATAATGGTGGCCATCTCTTGACACGTACATACTACATATATTTTACAGACTACAGTGTTGGAGAGGTCTTAATATCTTTTACTGGAACAATGTATTTTTAAAAGGTAAAAACAGACTGTCTTGTGACATTCTACAACTTGTTACTTCTTTAAAGATATGTTGGTCAAATAAAAAGTAACTGAACTATCTCCAAAACAGGAATCTGTGATATTTAATAAAACTGGACCAATAGGTCCAGATAACTTATCTTCAATCTATATGTTAAAAATCTTGGTTGTTGTATGTTGGATATTCTTACTGACTCTTTCCCATTGTGTTTATAATTAAAGGGGAGCTGAAGTCACAGGCTCAGCCTGTGACTAGGAGAAATGTTCCCATAATTAAGCTAATCAAGAAGATTTAGGTGGCAGAAAAGACATATGGTTTAACATGTATTAAGTGTATCATCTATTAAAATAATTAAAAGAAAAAAAAAGAAAAAGGCCTGTGGATGGCAATCATTCTAGAGTTACTAAAATGTGCTCGCTTGAAAAGCAGCATAAGGTTTGTTACCTCAAGCTAGAATTGAAGTGAAAAGCATCCAAATGAACACTGTAGAAAAATGAAGTCTTGCTACTGTTTATAACTTTCAATTGCAACACAGCAGTAAAAACAAAATGAAAAAGAATTTAAGTAAAAACTAGTAAATACATTTGAGTAAGCGCACATATTTTATTACACTTTCTAAAGTGAAGAGAATTCAGACGAACTGTATACTTTGATTTACCACTTCTTGTCAAGCCTGAGGACATTACAAAATCCACTTAATCTTAAATATGCCAAGAAGCAGCGTTCAGAACAGCATAGTTAGTAGGACAATGGTTGACTACCTATTATGTGCAGGCAGGATAAGGGATAAATCAAGTACAAGTAAAGCTGTAAATTAAATTTCTTTCTTGATACCAGCAGAACTTCAGTCAGCCTTAAAGGGAATTTTAGAAGCCTATTCAAATGGAATCCTATACAAAAGCATAGCTTGACATGCAAGAAATTGCTTCCCAAAAACCTCTGCAACACACTATGAAACTTTCATATCAAGGTAAACATTTCTGTATAAATTCTAATGTATTTTATAAAATGAGGAATAGGATCATATCTCAAGGAGGGTGGAAGAATATAAATAGTCCAGGAGTTCTATCATAATACATCCATAGTGAGTCAATGAGCAATGGTTAATGCACACGCCTTTATGGTAATGTGAGACAAATAGATCTAAGCCATGCTAGTCAGTAAAAAGTGTATAGAGATAGAAACTTAACAGAAAAAAATCCACAAATGGTCTTTTCTTATAAAGAGGTAATAAACACTCTTTTATACTAGGGTGATTCTAAAAAGGAGAGGGTGGTAAATTTCCTGTAGTTGTTTTATGCTCCAGCGATGCCTCCTGCTCTGTATAACTTGCCTATTTTTTCTGCTCTTCACAGCGATACGATCCTCTTCACTTTCTGTTCCTGTGTGATTTCAGCAAATTGAGCTAGTGCAATAACAGTTCTACATCAGAATTCTGCTACTGCAGAGTAAGAGGCATCGCTGGAGCATAAAACTCCTACTGATAAGTAATTAGCCCCCCCCCCCTTAAGAATCACCCCTAGTATAAACAAGCTTTTAAGTTCTAGCCCCAAAAGCTTGCACTTGCATTTCTGCTGGTTAGCCAATAAAATTATCACTTTGTAATACTTTTGTCTTTTTGCTTTATCATCACAAATTTAACATAACAGTCATTAGCAAATTACTAATTTTCAACATGTGCTGCTGAGACATAGGCAGGGATGCCAACCTTTGGATAAGCTATTTATGGACATGCAATATTTTTTACTGACATTTCTGTATGCCATACAATTGCAACTGTTTTAAGAGCAGAAATATGTTAGGAAAGCACACTGAACAAACCTGTGAAATTATTTCAGCTTGATGTACCAGTGGTAGAGCGCAAATAGCAAAGATCCCTGCTTGTAGTACACAAGCCAAATTCAGCAAGTAACACACGGTGTGTTTAGGGAGTTGCTTTGGATAGTGGTTGTCTGCCTTTATTACGACTTTATGAAACTCTCTCTTTTTATGTTGGGTTAAGGGTGAAACTATGTAAGTTAATAACTGTCAACACAAGAAACATCTAATCAAGCAGTTTCCAACAAAAAAGAATGTGAGTGTAGTTGGTCATAAATGGTGATGCACCAATGAAAAGCAATGTACAAGTCTGTAGTCACAAAAACATTAAAACATACATAATAAGCTGCCAGTTTGGAGAGAAACTCAGTAAATATACAGAAATCGTGATTATTAATTTGTGGAAGTTTTACATACATATTTTCTGTTACAAGTGATATATTTATGCAGCAGTACATTTTGTAAAGATTTCAGTTCTTTTTTATATATTTTGCTGATAAGCATTCCTGCATTCTCCACCACACATTAACTCAATTATTCATGCATTACAAGGCATTCCCAGTTATTATACTACACATTTGCACCTCATACTTTCAATGTCCATTTCCACAGTTGACATGCACAATCACACACCTGCAGACTTAATACCCAAAATACCTTCGGGGCAATACTGCATACCTTGCAACAGCAGTTATGTGTAAACAGGATTAAAAGCACCATTAACCTTTCACTGCCAGGGGCTTCGACACTGATATCTAAGATGCTAGAAAACTTTGTGAGAAATACAGTCAGACATGAAATATGTTGTTTAATTCATGGAGTAAAACATAGCAGATATTGAAATTTGTTTGTAAAAGCTTTGTTTGGTCATGAAGAGTTGAGCTTTACAAACAATTTTAGTAAGCCAGAGTCGACTACCATGTAACCCTCCAGCAGTTGCTAAATTCTAACTTCCAGCTGAAAGCTGATGCAGAAAGTTTGGAGATGTCGTTCAAACATAACTAGAGTCCCAAGCTGCTCAGCCCCGTATTAAGCAATGGTACACTGTATAATATCCTATGTATGACACAATATAATATGGAATCAGGTAGGAAAGTGCAGAGATGAAGGCCATTCTGGAAACAAAACCCAGACACCTTAAAAAGACAGACATTCATAAAAGCACTGGGAATTTATCCAAGCAAACATGGTCCAGAAGTCAGACTTAATGTACAGGTCCTTACTATCTGCTCACACAGACTGACATGGGGTAATCATCAAATTATTTTTCTTCTGCCGACTCCAAGCTGTGATCACCAGTATCCAGAGATGTATTCGCTGTGGCTTTTAACATGCCTTCCTCACTCAGTACCACTTCACCTTACAGATCAATATAAAAAAAGAATACACACTTCAACAACTAATCACAAAGGACAGGAAATAATATTAATATAATCCTTATTGTTATAAGAACATAATATCCACACATGAAACCCAGAAAGTGTTTAAGGATCCATTAATCCTTTCTTCACCCATGCAATTTGGATGTGTGCTTATCACATCCTAAGAGGACAATACCTAATGGGAATGTTTTTTGAAGATTTGAGAGTTTTGTATAGAGATATCGCAAACTTACCAGTTACCACAGGATACAAGGTAATGGCAAGCTACTGATGCTAATAGACAGGTATATAATAAAGTGTTTAAAGAGTCTTCATTTGATGAACAATAACTGTGGGCAGCTGCTGTCTGTTGGTACTTTGGCAATATAGTGCAAACCACAGTTCCCGAAAATCATATTAAGGAGTAGTACTGTAAATAAGTGGGTTACTCTAATTCTGTAAAAATTAATACAGCTAATTTTTCAAATTTCTTACAGGGTAATTGCCTAATACCAATTTACCTGTCATAAGATATTATCTGGTTTTTCACAAAATACAAGATGAAGAACTAAGTTAATTGCCCGCCAATCCAAAAGACTCAGGAATATTTTTTATACACAGTAAGGGGCATAAAAATAATTTAAAAAAATGGAAATCAAAACTACCAAACTTAAAAAAACAAAACTGAAGGAACCTCAATGACAACTTCCTGAGCTTATATCCATCACTCCTAGTAAAATGCTCTACCTCTTACCAATTTAGACACCACATGAGCCAGTTGCTCTTTAGTGAATAAATGAATTTAGCAGATGCAGTCTGTGTCCCAATTTCTTCTTTCCCCAAACCAACAGGAGCTGGAAGAATATTTGCATTAACTCCACCAAAACTGTATTTTGGAGGGTCCAGTTGGAGGGTCTTAATATCAGCTTCTTTCCTAATTGGAGACTTCCAAACAAGTAGAAGCACACAGAGTAGCAATGCACCATTCAGACTAAATTTAGCATTGTGAATTCATTGGCCAAAGAGTGATCATCGACTTGAGTGCCATCCGCTAAAAAAAAAAAAAAGACACTACAATCAGAGTGCTTTAATTATAACAAATAGGGACATACCAGTGTCCACTGCTTGGCCTTCTTTTATTTCCTTAAGTGAATCTGATACGGGTTGATCAGTCTTTAACTGTTGTTGCCTTAAAGAAAACACAATTGAAATGTCAGATTTCTTAAAACAGAAAATGCTTTTGTGATGTAATACAAAAATAATTTGGCATAGTACCTACAAGTAAAAATATTCAAATGCTTCTGTTCAAGGCTGGTAAATCCAGTTTGCTCACTCAAAGCAGTATAAATGAGTGGTTCTCAAGTGGGCCCAGTGCAGCCATTGTTAATTCCAAATGAGGCCAGCAAGGATAAATAATGCCTGCATTCTGAAATAAATTGCTTCTTTACAATAGTGCTTTGCTTCCTGGCCAAGTGAACTATTTTTTTTCATAATTTCTGTTTATTTTTCCTTTAATTACAGGTTTGTAATAAATCAACATATCTTGTTTCACATTCTTTTAAATAATAATGAAACAATAAACTTATACATTAGCCCAAGTGAACTATGGGCCGCAAACTTCTCTCTCTAAAGACTGTATTCTGCAGCATAATTAATTTTCATGATCTGAATCATATGATTGCCAGATCACTTTATATGTTAGTATATTATTGCTTAATGCATACATTTCAAGAATTTATAATGTAATTTTGAATAGTTATATCAAATATGATCTTTTAAGCATTTGAAATATGAAAAGGGACCACATACATTATCTATACATTCAAATGTATTTGAAAAAGGGCCTTTTGCCCGAAACATGTAATGTAACGGCACTTATTAAATTGTAGCCACGCTTCTATTTTTGCAACAGCAACCCTGCTTCCGTATTTATTCTAAATCCTGGCAGAACACAGGATTTAGAAGTTGCTACTTACAGCTCCCATTGTGTTGGTTATCTTTTCCTTTTTGAGCATTAAAAAAATGCCTATTCACTAAACTGCATTCCCAGGCGTAGCAAGTTGACAGGCATAGGCGTAGTTGTAAATAATCAAGTAATGACAAAATATTATGAATAGGCAGGACTGATTATAAGGAAGGACATTGTCACCAGTTTATCAAAATTAGATAATCACTATTATCACCATATTAAAGTCACCTACATTGTATCAAGTGTTATTTACATCCCTATGCGTCATAGTTTATACCAGGGGTCCCCCAAATGGCAGTGGACCACTACCTTGGCACTGAGCCGCCTGATGGCGATGCTCACACGTAGCGCATCACCGTCATGTGGCTGTCAGCGTGCAATGGCTCCACCCTCCTCCCATGAAACCTTTTCTGGGTCGGGGAACCGGTCCCTGATCCAGAAAAGGTAGGGGACAGCAGGTTTACACTGTGCAAATCTCCTCATTATAGAGTTTGCTGAATATGCAAAGTTGTAGAAGTGGAGAATAGATGCAAATTCACACATCCACATGACTGTTTGCACTTTAATGATTAACCCCCTAAGTGTGGAGATGGAGCTGATTACTGCAGATAACCATGTTTTATGAAGATAAATAAATTACTATTTATCCATACAGCCTGTATGTTTTATAGGTTTTTCACTGATAAAAGGATGATCTGGTAACGCCATGACTTTAAAACTAATATGTATAAAATACACATAATGCTGGGCTAATAGGACATTAGCTCATTACATAGCTGGACAGAAAACCATTGCAACATATAAATTTATCAGTTGTTGCACTATTTTTTAGACAAACTATTTTCCCCCAGTCCCCTGAGAAGTACAGAGTCACTAGCCAAGGAAGGAAGGCTATATAGAGAATAAAGAGGTCTACCTTCAGTGGCAACTTTACAGGCATCAGTGTTCAGTGCTGTTGGGCTGGTGCATTTATGAGCTGTTGTAATATGCCCTATACATAAGGTACATACATTTTAGCCTAAATCATTCTGATGCTTTAGTTGCCCTTTTTTGCCCCTTTTCATGCCCTATATTTAGAGTGCCATGGAATGTTTTATTTGATTACAAAAATGAAAATATGAATCTCAGGATAACTGGTGACAATCTAGATTAAAAGTTTTAAAATTAAATACAGGTGTCAATACTTTTCAAAGTAGACCTGTCTTTTTCTCCTAAGTTCCTCAGAAGTGAGAGATTCAGGCTGAGTGCTCCCTGAAGACTGTGGAATATTAGTTATAGTTGACTCTGTAGATTCACTTATATGACCACCTGTAAAAGAGCAAAGTTGATTTCTTTAGCTAAAAAAACTTTATCAAGTGGCAGTGAGTGAGTTTAAGTAAACACTAGATTGTTAAATGTATTTTCTTCTAAAGACAAGCTGAAATGTTACAGTACCTGGTATTTTTATCCAAAGTAATCACCAGGCCCAGTCATATTTAAAGTTTATGATCAAATGACATGTGTGCTTTATAAGTGATAAAATTCTTTTCTAGTTTAACTTGTAATCAAAGGAACCTAAAGCAAAACTAAAAATCAAATCATGACCATTGTCTTATAGAAGAAGTAAAGTCTCCTAGAAATCACATTTGTTCATTTATCCTACGTCAGCAACACAATAAACCTACAATTTATCACCTACTTGATTATTTATGCTTCTTCTGCATGATACGTTTCACAAGTACATGCAGCCTTTGATGCAATTTCACCCCACAACTCCCCCACCCCTGCTGAGAATGCCGTTGTCAACGGCACTGGCTTCAACAGAACGTGTGAAAACCATCACTGAGTGCTGGCCTCATTGATATTCACAGTTTAATGGGCTGTGTGATTAGCCAAACACGATGTGTGATGATGTTTCATGATATATTTAAATACATTAGTTCTGTCCATGAAACTATTACATTTTCAGTTGGAGGCTAGAAATAACTATTTAATTTTTAAATATTATTCAATTAGCTAATGGTGGTTTCGTGAGGTCTGTCTTTACCAAGCCAACTGATAGAAATCAAAACCTGAGGAGAGAAAGTTTCCATTCCAGAGCAGACTTTTCTAGGATTCCAATGAGTCAATTTTCAAGAGTAAATAGTAATACCACTGTTACTATAATAGTATAATTATACACTAAAGAGAAAGAAAAGAAAGTCATTAAGAGGATATAACTTGAATGATGCGCTAGAAAGGTAAGAAAGGATTCTGGTTTTCCTAAACCTGGTGTTAAAAGTAAGGATAGGATTCCCTTTGCAACTGTTTTTAGTCATTCAAATTAGACCAGGAATATTATTAACCATCACAGAGGAATCCTAAAAAAGAAATTATTTTTCATATAAAGGAGGCAATTCAATTGGAAATAAAGCACTCATTTCTGTTAGTCATTCAAGTGTTTTTACCAATCAATTTACCCTTGGCCCTAGACCGATTGGTGCCTATACATGTCTGAACTGTTCCAAGTTTAATGGGATAATACAGGCAAACTACTTTACACATCCCCATGAGGGCAGGAAATTCGTTTTAAAAGATTTGGTTACCTGTAACTTACAGGGAATAGTTGATGACTTTAGGCCTCTTTGCGGACTATTGTATCTGGGTCAAACAGGCAGAACAATAAAAGTCTGCTTGAATTAAAACATAAGAATTAAATATTAAAAGGATACACATGTAGCCCAAAAGTTTCTGATTCTATAAACATACTGTGTCCCAAGTATGATGATTAGATCTGGAGATGGATAGTTCAAGATGAAGATGCAACTTGCATTAAGAATTATTACAGAAAGAGTCATTTTCAATTTGAACTTTTTTTTTTAAAACCAATGTATTATAACAACGATTTATAATTTGTCTTGTTTCTTGAAAGGCTGGGTAGGTAAATTATGTTTAATTTATTTGAAATAGAAACATTGGAAACTAAAATTAGTTGTTTCTGGAATTTTGAAAGCACTACTGAAACTTCAAGAGAGTGAGTATTCATTATGTCTAGTAAGATTATTCAGATTTCTGTTAACATTAAAGCAACAGGCCTACGAGGAGTGGAAACCTTCATGCTCTACCTTGCATACTGAGCTGAATTGCCCTCCGTAAATCAGCTTCTTCATCTTCCATATCAATCTGCTGTCTGCTAAGAGCAAGTGCTTTCTGTAGGTTCTCTTCATCTTCATCCATCATGGTTGGGGTTTCATACAACTGGCTTCCTTCTATTCCAGTCTCACCTCTTTGCACTCTAAGTTTGCAAATAAAATAGTTTTAAAGCTTAATTTCAGTATAGGCAATTGGGGATGCTGTATATAAGCTTCAGCAAACACATGAGTTACATATCAATTTACCCACTGTAAAACTTCTATTTAGGGATTACTACTTGACAAAATGTTAATCACAATTGCACTGCAATACGTTTTCAGTTCTAATTTTTTAACCTGAATGACTGGGCAGTTATAATTTATATAGATATTCAGGCATACACAAAAGAAGCAAAATTTGCATCAAACTTCCAATAATTTATAACCTTATAAACATTTAGTTCTGACACCAGACATTAAAGCACTCATCACTCCACTTACCTGCCTAAAACCAATTTTCAAATATGTCAATACTCATCTTCCTCAAGAGTTCCTTCTTCTTACTCTCTCTGCATGCTTCTACCTCAGGAGTGGGCAACCTACGGCCCGCGGGCCACGTCCAGCCCGGACATCTTTGGCAAGGCCCTTCTGCAATGTCATCTTGTTGCGCTTGGTCTCCCTACCCTGCCTGTTCCAGGCCATTGGGTAGGCAGCCGTGCTCGCCCCCCTCCTCCCCGTCCCTACTTTGTCCCGGTCCCGGCTCCTTAGCGCTTCAGCGTTCCTCTCACAGGAAGTTGAAACACCATGAAAGCTTTCAACTTCCTTGGAGAGAGGAATGCTGTAGCGCTAAGCGCTAGATCAGATGAAGCTGGGACAGGGAAGAGGTATGAACAGGGAGAAGGAGGGGGTGAGAAACAAGATAGCGCCCCCTCCTTCAGAGGGTAGGGAGTAGGAAGGAGGGCGCAGTACAGTGGAGGGGCAGTCCTGCCCTCTAAACCATTTTTATCTCACATGTGGCCCCATGGGAAAATTGACCACCCCTGATCTACCTGCTACTGATTCCCTCCAATAAGTAAATACTTGATGGGATCAAGGGATTTGTAGTCACGCATGTTCTAAGACAGGGGTCGGCAATGTGCGGCTCGCGGCGCACTCCATAGACCCGCCCCATAGCCCCGACCATGACCTCCGACTCTTTTGACTGGACGTCGGCAGGTCATGGGATCGAGAGCATTCGTTCCTCTCCCTTTGCGGCTCTCTAGGAATCAGCCGCCAAGGGAGGACGGAGCAAAAGGGCTCCCTCCACAACAAACTTTGCCGACCGCTGTTCTAAGACACTACATGTCAGCAAGAATAATTTGTGCTACAATAACAAAATGAGTTAACTATGGGTTCTGTCTACAACCCATTCTATCTTGTGAGTAAACCTTTGTATTGCATCATGGAAAATGTTTTAAACCCTTGTAAAACACCGTGGCAACACCGCAGCACATAAATTTACATAAAAAAAAACAACACACCAACCAACCTCTTCTTTTGAGCAACATGGAAATATGGGAATTGTAGGCTTTCTGAAAAAGCTACAATATAATACAACAGTAAACTACAACATTCTGGGTGACACAATGGCACCCGAAACTAGAAAAGAAATGAGAAAAGCTGTTTTTTGCTACAATGCTTTTTAAGCCAGTAAATAGGTTTCAAGGTATAAATGTATTCTATTTTGTTTTCCAAAACTGTCTTGTATATATGTCTTGGATAATGTATCCCCTTCTGTAATGTGACCATAAATCACCTTGGAGTTTCATGCCTTTAAAAAAAAAAACAAAAAAAACAAAAAAAAAAACACTCTGCCTGCAGCCTAATTAAAACAGTCAATCATCTATTCCATCCTGGTGTCCAGTATCAACCAGGGCACAATATAAAACTCCTGGTGGGCCCAGGTCCTCTTGGATTTTTAATCTGAATCATCATGGTGTATTTCTAAGTATAGTGTAAAGCAGATAGAGCTTTGGTGACAAAAATTCAAGTAGAATACAAGAAAATCATAGGGTCTAAAGAGGGGAATTGTCCTGTTTTCTGGTGGGTCCCTTATCTCTTGTTTCCTGGTGGGGCCCAGCACTCAAGATAAACACTGCTGATGTCTAAATGTGATTTATATACATATTCACCATTTTATAACTAACTCATGCTACTACATCCAAAACATGTCTAAATATACTGTAAATTAACATTTAACTCATATAAGGCCCATAATATTTGCAAGAAATTACATTTTACTTGGTGCATCCACAATTCTGATTACTATCTATTTCCACAGCAAAGAAAACACTTCATTGGAAAAAATCCATTTCGAGTTACAGTCTATACAGTTTCATGGACTTTTGGTTTCTTCTGCCATTAATTTATCCAATAATAAAAAATGATCATAAAAACATTAAAAACACAGAACACCCATAGAATTCATCGAAGACACTGGTAGCTCTTTATGATTTTACCTTTGGTCTCTGGCAGCTGCATCCTCTCCTATGAGCCGTGGTCTCTGCATTTGATGTACCTGAACCATCTGTAGTAGCTGGTCTGCTTCACAGTCAGGGAGGTCACCCTTAATTACAAATATAGAATAACCTAAAAGATGAGTTACAGCATGTTAGGCAAGTTGAATCCCATCAGATCTTATGCACTTTATCTCAGAGTAAGCAACTATATATTGATTGTGATTCAACTACAGTATATAAGACTTTTTATAATCAAACACTATGTATAAATCTTTACAACTACATATAGAGAAATAGAAAGGCCATGAGTGCCCCTGGCAAAGCTGTCAATGTCTTAGAGAACTATATCTTGTATTCACTGCTGAAATTACACTTAGTGTAATTGTATTAAGTATTACAATCACCTGAATTAAATGGGATCTGAAGGACCCCATACCTTGACCTCCATTCTTCACCCTTAATCTCACAAGGGGGTATGGCCTTTGCGGCAAGGAGACTCCTAGGTCGCAGCCCTCTGTTTAACCCCCCCACTGGTGGCAGCTGGTGGAAAACAAAGGATTCACTGGCGGAGTAACAAAGACTTCTAAACTGTAACACACATGATCTTGTGGACAGCGTAGTGCACCTTTAACATACATAATTCCTTGGTGCAGTGTAACAGAATTACTAGTAGCAGCCACACAGTTAGAACAGTGAAGAACCACTGAACTCAAATTATGATTCTAGGCTGCAGAGCTGACACTCACAAAGAGTGAAGACGCACTATTGCAGATTGGAGAAGCAGGACTCTGACCAGAAGCACAAATAGCAGGAATGCTGCATATCCATAAGCAGGCACACAGATGGCAGGAAAGCGTATTTGCACGCAGAATGGCATAGACCAAAGGCAGGCAAATGACGCTCAAGCACCGCTTTCCAGCAGAGCTCAAACACTGCTGATGTCAGACAGTGGAGATTGGCTGGAAACCGGGTATCTCACTGCGCATCCAGCCTGTGCTCCTCTTCCTTTAATTTTGTCATTCTCACTAAACATACAAATCTAAGAGAAATGCTGGATATAGGAAGGCTTGCATAACCAGATTGCACATCGTTTCTTTGTCTTTACAGGCTCGTTTTCCTCTTAACTTGACAAACTGACAAAAGATGGTGTTTGTTTAAAAACAAAAGTTGCAAAAAGCAAAACTACAAGTATATATATATAAACACTCACCCTACTAAAGGATATCTATCACACATGGTTTCCAACTAGATTAAACAATATCTCCTGTTATAAATAGAGAAACTTAATGGGAGATATTTATAACATTTCATGTTGACTTTTATAGGATCAAAGACAACATTTCAATCTAAATAAATGCATCAAAAGGTGACTTTCGACATGGAGATAAAAGCTTTCTTTAGACAATCGGTATAAATATACAAAAAAAAAAAAAAAAAAAAGTCTCTCCAGTGTTCAATGGTCATAAAAAATGTTTTGACTATTATAAATATCCCCCAAAGTCTGTAAACCACAAGTAAAAAGTGTAGTTATATAATCAATTGCTTTACTACAAAGAAAAAGGGAAAAAAATATTACCTTCTTGCTGTAACTGAGCTAAGAAGAGTGCAAGATAGGTGTTCGAAATTAGCTCTGGACCCGTCAAAAGTGAATTTAAGTTAAACCACTGGACAAAAGAAAAAAAAAAAAAAAAAAAGGAAGCAAGGTGACTAAAGATTTCAGAAGAACACATTTATATGATACTTTACATACAAATGTTTAATAATTAGACGAGAGCTATATTAAGGAAAGCCTGTGTAAAACATCAGTTTAGGGTGTAAAACATCAATTTAGGAAGGCAAAACGCAGTCATTTGTTCAATAACGATAATTTCTAATCTTTCGGAAAACTGCGTGGGTGATCACTGATCAGAACGGTGTGCAATTGAAGTCAATAAAACAATTGCATAGGATAAAAAATTGTTCTTCCTTAAATAAATGAACAAAAGGTTTATTCAAAAGGTGCATGCTGAAAATGAACATGATAGTGAACAAATACCCTATGTGGACAATTGTTTTGAACAACTGTTTAAAGCAATTGGAATTCAGTGATCATTAAAATGATCAGAATTGAACTCATCAACGTGTGTGGCCAGCTTAAAGGAGAACTATAGTGCTGATATAACTGCCCACATACATATAAAACTCCTTTATACTAAGCCAATTGCTGATACAAATAGTTAAAAAAAGGTTTAGGAAAGGGTTAATTCTTGCTGTCAGCT
>JAKJJM010061774.1:0-11751 GCA_021901965.1 Pipa carvalhoi | reverse complement strand
GAGCACAGTATCCACAGTCGCAAATAAAGTTGAAAGAGGATTGAACTTGACTTGTAACATTAAGCCCAGTAACACAATAAGTTATTTATCCAACTATTTATCCCTATAACCCCGCCCCCCACTCGTGAGTACCTCTGCTCACATCCCCCAATCACCGTCCGCCCCTCGCGAGTACCACCGCCCCACAGACAGCGTGACAGCGCTTGTGCCTATCGGGAGGAAGGCTGTAGGAGGTGCTTACTTGTCAATCAAGTAAGTAGCGCCTCCTCCTACAGCTTTCTATCCGACACAAGCATGCAGTGTCAGCTGACAGGCAGAGCCAGGAGGGAACCGATAGAGAAAGGTACATTTTTTTAAATATAAGTGTATTAGAAAAATGTTCCTATAGACTGTCTCTATTTAATTTACTAATGTTGTTTCAAGCTGAAAGGTGCTCTTTAATGCAGAATGATGTTCCAGTAAAGGGTAGCACAACTGCCTCACACACCTTCTAATATGACTACATACATGTTTTCTTCTATTGAAGTGTATGTGTGTATTTGCAGGGCCAACTTAGGTTAATTAATCTGTAACAAATGATCAGTTTTAGAGATGCATTGTTTTCAGTATTTGTAAATTCTTCTGGTTTGTACCCCAATTTTCTGCAAGTAAATAGCTCATTCCTGTTTTCCCTCCGTTTCCTTGGCTTTTGTTTCCAAATGGCTAAATGAATGCAGGAGTCACTTACCCTTAGCTTGATCATGTGAGTGTTTTAAGATGGAATTGCTGGCCAGTAGATTGGTATTGTAAAACCTAGTGTAATTAAACAGGGTAATTTTGTAACAAATGATTTTTAGCTAAATACACTCCCCTTTGCATTACACTACATGAGATGCAGTAGGGGATCAAGGATGGTGTTGTAATGATCTCAAGGATAAGCAGACAAACTGGTGAAAAAGCAAATAAGCTGTAGTGCTGCATTCTGTATAGATAAATGCATGACTATTTATGCTAAGGTTTAAAAAATTGCTTCCAGCAGCTTCAATTTTATGCTTGGCTAAAGCATGGAGTGTTAAGTCTGTAGTGGTTAAAACCCTAAAGATAATACCCTGTGTTGAAAATGTAACTTTTGCATAAAATACTATCTTTTGCCCATGTATTATTTCCCCACTCCTGGTACCATTTATAGGGTGAGATGTATTATGATTTTTACACTCCAAAGTCATAGGCTTCCATTTATCTACACTGATCCTTCCTGACATGAGATGCTTACTTTATAATATACCATGTATGAACTGTATTGCTGTTAATAATTTTGTGTCCATGGCAAATATAGGCGCGCTCTTCAATTTTTGTAATATACTTTTATTTTATACCCTATAGTGCAAATAAATCACTCGGTCCTCCTTCCCCCAGGGTTCCTTGGCTTTTGTTAAGAATAGTTACTTGATGATGGGGGTCATTCACCTTAATGGTTACTTAGTATACTTCTTTTGCTATAACTTATGTATTCTAGTTATTGGTGGAGTCAACATCTGTGTTTGGTACACACTGTTACCATACCTGACCTCATTTGTTGCTACCCACTTGCTTTTAATCGGTGTTTGTAAACCATGCATTTAAGCTGATTCTGCCCATGCACAGTGTATGTACTTGTATGCATGCTAATAATAATCATAACAAGGTAGATGTTTTAAAATGGAGCAAAAAATGGCAGGGGAAGATAACACTTCTATCCATTTTAAGAAGACAGGCTTTCCAAGCTGTATCCATTCACTTTGGATAAGACATATCTTCTAAGGTAGACTGCAAAGAAAATCTTTGTTTGCAATCGTGGAAGAGAATTTGCAAAATATGGTAAATGTAAAATACTGCATATATAGGAATAACCCCTACATGCTTTCACTGGTAGAGCTTACTTTTTGTTTCTGTTGCACAATGTTGGGGTGGCTCTCACCTGACCAAAATAAAGCCCTGGTAGTCAGTTATTGCTGGAATTTGCCCAAACCAAATTATTAGGCACGTTGCTAAATACACTTCTCAATAAGTCATTGGCAGTAGTGTTAAGAACAGGGAATAAATATCTCTTAAGCAAAAGTCAGAATTCATTTTGAGATTTTGATCATAAATTTGCTTTTCATCCTTAATGCAGACCAAGGGGACAGACATCCTAACCGAAAGGCAAGGGGTCAGCTCCGGACCAAGATAGAGTCTGGTGAAGGGACCATACCAGTCCGGTCAAGCAATACCATTCAAACATGGGATGGAGTTTTGCAAGGAGAGAGGCTGCTCACAATGTCTTGCAGTGACAAGATTGCAAGGTGCTTATTTTAATGTCTTTAAGAGCCCATGATTGGCAATTCCATTAATGCGTTGTCTTTCATCATCTTTTAATTTCTGTATTCTAAGCAAAACAATAGTTGCCTGTGAGGAATACAATTATTCAGAACACTTTTTCATACTTTTTTATTTTAATATCTATTCTTAAGCAAACATTTTCCTGATATGTTGGTGGTAATTTTTATTCTCCATGCTATTATCTCTTGAATTTTCAGTCTGCTTTCTTGGGCCAGTCTTCAAGCATGGTCACTGCTTTAAAATAGAAGAACTTGTTTTTGTGCCACAGAACAGGCTGAAACATTTCTTTAAACTTTTCTGGGTTGAGAATCACCCCTAGATCTATGAGCCTTAAGTTTTCCTTTAATCTATTTTAGATATGTGTTTAGGTATTTCTTTTTCCCGTGATGCTAATTTGTTTGAATTAGAATGTTTAAGGTGAAGGAAAAAAAAAGAAATTGTACTTAACCAGCTATTTCCTCTAAACACAGGTGGAATGTTGTGGGTATTCAAGGATCTCTGTTTAGTCTCCTTGTGGAGCCAATTTACTTGTCAAGTATTATCTTGGGTAGCTTATATCATGGTGACCACCTCTCAAGGGCTGTCTACCAGCGGATATCTGACATAGAAGATCTGCCCCCGCTGTACAGTCTCAACAAACCCTTACTGAGTGGTAAGATGCTTCCGTTTTGCTTAAGGATCCTAACCTGTTATATGCCGATAGCAAAAGATGATGACCTTTAGTTGTGGAATGTCTTGATGAAGCTGTATGTGAACTTGGCTGAAATCTAAATGTTGTGTGTTAATTTCAGCTTTGTAGTTTTTATAGAACTTTACAAGTAAAATCTGAAATTGACTGAAGAAGAAATATTATTATTTTTTTAAAATGTTGTATGCGGGTTAGTTTTAGTAAGTCTTTGTCACTGCATTGACATTATATCCTGCAGGTGAACAATCTGCATTCTTACTACTGACAGACAACACATGTTTTAAAAAGCCAAAGTTTAAAAGTGCGTGTTTTTTTGCTGTTTTAATGTCTATGTGGGCAGGGGACAGCTTATTGCTTTACCAGCAATGAAGCAAGCTCTGAGTTTAACCCGTGTGCAATGAAATACACGTGCTTATTTTATCTTCCTTGTACAACAGCATAATATTAGTTATTGAATGTTTTGGTGACAAACCTACACTCTTTCCTATTGCACTAGACACTAAATATTTTGTCTCTTTGCATACACGTAGAAGAAAAATATTAATTGCCATCAGTGTTTAATTAAAATTTTTAGGATAGCGCATGTGCAATTTAAGTTAAATTTTTCTTCATATAAAAAATATCTAGTTTGATTTATGTCCTACAATCTACATTCACACAATTATGGTTATGAAAGACACATAGCAACAGCAGATTACCATTACTTGGAACCCTCGGCAGCCACGTAAATTGTTCTATGAAAATCTTTGATTGCCTTAACCATATCACACATCCAGAAGAGCAGTTGTTGCAAGCTATTGTGTCTGCAAATAGAATTAATCTAGAAGCAAAATAGTGACATCTAGTGGATACAAAGTGCATTTCCAGTAATGTTTGGAAAATAAAATAAGATGAATTAAAACAAAAGATTATATTAGTACATGTACCGATATGAGAAACAACTATATTTTGCCCTTCATAAGACAAAAATAGAAAACCTGTTATCTCTAAAAGTTGTGGAATTGGATTTCTGTCTTACTCAATCGTGAGCAATTATCTGAATATTTTAAAATTCTCCTTTAAATCATTTTTCGCAAATGAAACTTTTTTTCACTAGTTTTATAATTGGTGTGATGTTCCTGAGATTGTGTCCTGTACAATATTTGGATAGAGTAAGTTTATTTTCCAGCAACCAACATCTTGGTCATATTAACAAATTACTTGTAAGAAATTGAAGACATTTAATTGTTTTTAGAGTCTGCAATGGTTGTGCACTTAAAGAAGAACTAAAGTTCTTAGTAAAATAGGGGTGACTATACTGATCAATATCTTTTGTCCTCTGCTGCCACCTGCTTGCTCCAGCTGCTCTACACTTTGCCAATACGGACATCGTGATCCAGACTCTGTTTCTGTCTTTTCTCTACCCCAATGCGCACATGCACATGAGACCTAATATTGCTTCTGCACATTGGTGGTGAAGGAATGGAGGCAAAGCTGTGACTCGATCTTGACTTCAAAATCGAAGGATGAAGAGTAGCTGGAGCAAGAAGGAGGCGGCAGTGGGAAAAAAAAAAGAGTCATGTTATCTTCCCCAGACTCCCTAATTTGGAAACCATTTTAGTTCTCCTTTAAGTGTAAATCATACTGAAGCAAGTGAAGTTGGGTTGGGCACTTAAGAGGTTGAATCTAGAGGGAAAATCTTTCTTGATTTTGGAAAAGATCTGTTATTGGTGTATAATCTTTGATAAAATGCTCAGACAAAAGGATTATGACCTCAAGTCATGAAAAAAAATCTTTCCAAATAAAGGAAAATGATGTAAAAAGCTGGGCCAACAGCCCTATAATACAGTAGGTATAACAATACTGTGTAGTCTAGTAAGCAGTGGGCCAAGTCATTGCTCACAATAACAGTGCTGCCATGCAGAGCACAACATAGCCACGTGTGAACTTTGTGCAGGTCAATGCTGCTTTCAAATGGGAGATCAAGTGCATCCAAATTGGCTTCACGCAGAAGTAACACAGCTGAAGCTCGGCTTCCATAGTATTTCATAGTTTACAGATATGTGCAATGGTTTTTGACTGCTTATAAGAGCTGTAAAAGATTGGCAGAGGAACGAGGCATTGGCGAAAGCCTCGTTCAAATTGGAGCCCGCAATGGCTGCCTCTAAACTAATTCACTGATCCAAAGCAGAATTTAGGGTGGAAGAGGGAATAAGCAGAGTGTCTGGGTCAGCAAATGGCAAAAATAGCAGAATTGTATAGTAATATATGATGTAAATATATCATGGCCATATTGATTTCAGATTCCAGGACTGGAAAACCCCTATAAATGTGAGGATTGATGCAGTCACCCACATGATAAGCATAGTATTTACTTGGCTATTGTAAATCACTCTGACATATGTATCCTTAGAACCTGTGCTGAGGCACATAACTAAATTGCAGCTAATCCCATTTGGTGGCGTTTCTATCAAGTGGGTGAAGTGTGAATATAAAAACTTTCTGCCATTTTTTGTCAGCGAGGAAAATGAAAATTACCCTATGTTTTCATGACAACATGAAAATATTTGCAAAGCTTTGCTATGCAATGCATGTGTTTGCTGAAAAACTGCACAATTTTCTAAAAATAATATATGTTTTGCTGCAACAATGAGACAAATGGAATCTTCCACGCAACCACTTTTCTTTCTGTTAATGATGGGGGAATGTGTTTCTGTTTTTGGCAGCTTGATAAATAAGGCACTATATACCAATGAGATACTGAAAGTTAACCCATGTGGAAACAAATGAATTGCAATAGGAAAATGATTTCACCTCAAGCAAAGTTCTTGTGTAATTCATTTACCTTTTTAGCAATTGTGGGCATATTAACTGCTTACACATTCAGTCTGGGAAAGCTCTCCAGTAAATAGTCTTCATATTGTTTTGTAGGTATAAGCAACGCTGAAGCACGCCAACCTGGAAAGGCCCCTAGTTTCAGTGTAAATTGGACAGTTGGAGACATGGGACTGGAAGTTATTAATGCTACTACAGGCAAGGACGAAATGGGTCGTGCATCACGCCTATGCAAACATGCTCTATACAGTCGATGGATGCGAATTTATGCAAAGGTACTTTTCATAAAGACTATTTAATAATGTAGCAGAGAATATAATGGAAACAGTAACATGAAATATGAATTGGTATAATATAAAAATTAGTATATTTAGGCTGTATTGAAGAACTAATATTGGCTAACTCATCCAAAGCAGGACTTCTTTCAACTGTGGACTTGCAAAACTACCGGGTCTACTGTAGACAAGTGTTTCTCAAACCTATCCTCGGGCCTCACAGTGCATGTCACACAACAGCACAGGCGGGTGATTCAAGTAATAGCAAATTCCGAGAGATTCATCTGCACTGCTGTGTGGATATCCACAAAACATGCACAGTTAGTAAAGCATGAGAACCATAGCTCTAGACTTAGGGCCACATTCAGGTAAATCTGAATATACCCGATCCAAGGCATTTTAGCGGACACATGAGGCGCGCCGCAGAAATTGTCGCGGACGCGCCTCAATATGCACTTGAAGAAGAACAGGCGAGCAGAGTTTTGTCTGCCGCTGTTCGCCTGTTCTTCAAGCATATTGAGGTGCGTCCGTGACAATTTCGGCGGCGCACCTCATGTGTCCGCTAAAATGCCTTCGATCGGGTATATTCAGATTTACTGGAATGTGGCCCTTAATCTCTTCTGGTTAAATTTCAATTATGTTTCTATGGATTGGTCTTCTAAGTAGACTGATACCAAAAAAGGCCATCTATCCCTCTGGACGACTTCTACATTTTTGATATATACATATACACTTAATTACCCCAATTAAGTTCAGCAATCTAGAAACTAATGATCTGTGTAAATAGATTGGCATTCAGACCAAAATGTGGGAAGTAAACATGAGGGAAGAGTCTTTCATGTGACCATACACATAAACATCAGTAGTAATAGGACTTTATGCCCAGACAGCTGGGAGTCCAAGGTGTAGGAATACTGGAAAATATCTATTTGCTTTAAAAGTAGTCCTTTTTGACAGATGTGTAACCACAGAAATATATATATATATAATGCAGTTTCCATTCTCTGAAAATCCAAGTGAGATTTAGGAAAGTGTGTTTTTAATCTTTATACACCTAGGATGTATAGAAAGTGAGGCACTGCAGGTTATTTCTTGTTACCCAAGCAAACTGATGTTCATTTCTCTAATGTAACCAGATTCTTTACCATTCTCTCATATCTATTATAACATTGGATAATTCAGGACTGAATGCTGTGACTTAAAATGGGAAACTAATTGTCTGTTGGCTCCTATCAATCGGTTTATCAAATAATCTGATAAAGTGTCAGTTAGGTCTTAAGAAAGAGTTTTTAAGAACAGCCCAGAAAGCACTGTTTATCTTTGTTCAGCCAATGTGATCAACCAAGATTTATTTCTGTTTTATGGAACTCAGGAGCCTGATCAATTTAAAGAAATGCTGTCACAGATTTGTATATACTTTTCTAATCAACTGTAGTTGATCAATGTAGAATCAATAAAAATTAATCTTAAATGAATTGATACATTTACAATATATTTACACCTATAGCGTTTACCACCTTTTCAGAGTATAAAAGAAAGCGTTTCTGCTAATTGGAAAGTGAGGTGATTGGTGTTTGCTTGTAGCCCTAATCAGTTCATTACCTGCAGAGGGATTTCCAGCCTAATGAAAAGCAAATGTCTTGTTACAGTTTCATTTATTTTTTTCCCCTGAACAGCTGTCTTCCAGCCTGAGGTTTAAAATCGGCAAGCCTAACCTGTACCACGACACCAAGCAGTCGGCATTGGAATACCAGTCTGCGAAAAACTGTGTCTTTAAGGCCTTCCAGAAGTCAGGCCTTGGAGCCTGGGTGAAAAAACCCATAGAACAGGACCAGTTTTCTCTCACTGTTTAATGGAATGGACGGGGGCTAACACTAAGTATAAACCAGGGTAATGTTCTACTCTCTAATGTGCCAATCATCTTCTGCAGCCTTTTGTCTGACCACATTCTAAAGCAAAGCATCTTTGAGAGCAACATTGCCCAGGCGACACTGTTTTTCAGCAGTATGTGGAACCATTTGTATTTAGAGTTTTCATTCTACATAGGCAGTGCATTTTTGGTGCAGATTGGCTGCTACCATCTGTTCAAAGAAGAGTTGCATCAATGGCTTGACCACTTAACTGCCGTAAATTTCACATGCAATACAATAGCTGCAAGGCTCTTTTCTAAGTGGTAGCTGAGATGTCATCCATAAACATGCTCTCTCTTTCTGTATATAGACACATTTTTGGTATTGATTTTACACTGTGCTTTTCAAAGTTGAAGTATTTGATGCAGTCCCATCCCACCCAAGCACATACTCTGGAATAAAATAACGCTTCACTCTGATGTAGCCAGCGAGACTGGGTTATATTGTCTGGTCCATTCCATACCCTGCATATAGTTTTTATTTTTTTATTTCTTCTTTTAGATTTAGGCCAGCAAATCATCTGATGCTCTTTACTCAAAGGGTTTATACCAGCTGCTAAGCATTAGTGTCTTCAATGTCTATTTATTTAAGAGTGATTATGATTTTAATATGCCTCTTTTTATTCAGTATTTTACTTTTATTCAGATGAAGAGATCATTATTTTTTAGTATTGTAAACTGGAACAAAACTGCATTTGTATTTTCTCAAGAATCGTTTCAGCTATGAAAAATCTGTTGAGAGAATTGTTGTTTGCTGAAAGTTCTGTATATATACACAAACTAGATATTACAGTGTTAAATAACATCCAGGTAGAACAAAAAGTAGTTCAGTCGCAAAAATGTGTAAAAAAATTGCAGTATAAGAAAAATTGTATTCACAATTCATTCTGATTCGGAATGAAAAGCTAAATTGTCTCCGTTTGTATATGTAATCCGTCTAGTCCTGCATACAGTAGTGTCCCTTTTAACCAAATATTTTATCCAGTATATACTGTATGGTCAGTTTAAATGTAAGATTAAATAATTAGCATGCATTTACAAGAACAAAAACTTATTCTATATTACACCTGCATAGTGACACACCTATCACTCATTCGGCAAAGGATTTATATAAAGCAGGCCTTTTTTTTTTCTAGTGACACACAACAACTGATATTTGTAGCAGTCGAAAAGGATGTAACATTCTACCTGTTCCTTGTTTTACCACACACTCAAACCTTATTTTAGTTAAATCGGTGTATTGACCTGACCAGGAAAAATAGCAAACATGGTCCTCATCCTGTTACATATTACTGTAATAATGCAGTCAAATAAAAAATTGTATATACATAGATATATACAGAATAAAATATTGATAATTTATGCAAACTAGTAGGGACTTGTGTTTGTGTGTGCCTATGTTAAAGCATATCTGTGTGAGGCCTGCATTCTTCCAATTTACAGGGTTTTTTGCATTCTTGTTTTAAGTATTTTAAATTCAATGCAGGCACCTTTAAAAAAAAAAAACGTAAAATATTAAGACCTATATTTTTATATTTGCTGCTGTTTACAAAGTTTAACTTGATAACTGTATCTGAAACACCTGTTTTGGTGTCTGCTGATTTTATTTTGTGATATTTGAAGTGAAACAAAAATGTTACAGAACCTATGTTTGTATTGTCATAATGTTATGAAAACATTGAACCAGTGACCAAATCTTTGCCTCTTATATGTTTTTTTTTTTCTTTTTACCTTGCTAAAATGGGTTAACTTACCCAGGGTCTCTGTTATGCCTAACATGTTGGGGATCACATTTAACTCAAACGTTCTTGGGAGTTTTTGGCTGTAAAGCCCTTTGGGCAATATCAGTTGTATTGATTCATTTATATAGCGCTGATGTATTATGCAGTTATTTTACGGAGATTCATCATTCACTTCAGTCCCTGCCCCTTGGAGCTAACAATCTAGTTTCCCTATTCAGTCACACAGACAGACACAGACTAGGGACAGTTTAGTCAGGCTTCAGTTAACCTACATAGTATGTTTTTGGATTGTGGCAAGGAACCAGAGAGCATACAACCTCCAAGCAGATGAAGACCAGTGTGGAATTGAACTCAGTAGTGCTAACCACACCTCCCCAGTATATTTGTGTCATCACCATATTTTTTGCTAAAAACATCAGTTAAGCATTCTTAACTTGGGATAAGCAGAGTTTTTTTTCTCTCCCCAAGTTTCATCTATTATCTATGTCCCTAATTTCCTTACAGTTAACAGGCTTGGCGAATATGTTGTTAAACTATTGTCAGACTTTGTATATACATGTATGCTTTGATTTAGATTCCTCATCTTGCATCATCATGTTGTAGAGGTAATATAACTGTAACCAGTTGTGTATCTACTACTCAATTTTTTTTTAAACTGTTGACTTAAACCAATAAGAGGTTTCCTAGTAAATACTTAGTTTGCACTTTTTATTTGATGTTGATTGTAACTTGTTTTGGACTCTGTCTTCTCACACCATCTTGAATTTTTTTTTTTTTTTTGTTCATATTTAAATCAATCCCATAAAATTAGAGTGATGATGTGATCTTTTGGATTTTTTTAATTTGTTTTACACCTTAAAAAAAGAACCAAACTGATATATACATTGAATGTATGTATGTGTGTTTTAAAGTCTTTTGACAGTAGTAGTTTTGCAGAGGTCTTGACCAAAACCTGCTTTATACTAGTCGGTTACTGCAACAAAAACACTGTTTAGTTGGCAGGAAATTTGTGACACGCTCATGATTCACCAAAACTGCATTTCTGCTGATAAGTTCACAAAGGATACTACAACAGATGCAGTACTGCTGTTGGGGGCCCACTGTCTAATGCAATTATTGGCTTTCTGGGCACTGAGCAGTGTAAATGGCTATGTATAAATGTTTGGAGGGAACCATTTGTCAGGTTGTGGGGGTCCTCCATGATTTCTAATGGCAGTTTAAAGGTCCAGTCCAGGCGACCTTGACTTATATCATTTATAAGAGTCAGGGATGATGGTAGTTGTAGAAAAACTACTAGAATGCCCTTACAATGGGATGTTTGTGGACAAAGTGGGATGGTTTGAAAGATCATATTTGAAATCGGCATCAAAGTTATATTTACAACCATCTGTAGGAAAACTTATTTCTAAAAAATGGGATCCATTAATTAAAAAATTAGGTAAACATCCACATTAAGACAAAAGCGATGTTGATGGTATGTATACTGTACATTGTTGTGTATTCTTGTGACTAAACTCTTTGAAGGCTAGAAAGATGAATACTGTATGTATTTAAAGTCTGTGAATAGGTTACAAATTGTGTATTCTATAGTACTTCTCTGACCTGATGAATAGAGCTTGTCTTAAACAGGGAACTGTTACTTTATTTGGACTATCATAATAATATACCACAGTACTCATCTTTCTAATTATTCAACTGGACTAATACAGCTTAAACCATTTTGATGAAGACTGGCAGAAGATTTGGGTGAATCATTTTGTAAAGGGGTTTGTGCTTTTGTTCTTTGGGGACCTTGATAATCCATTTTCTCCCAATGGTCCTGGAGAAAATGGGGATTAACCGAGTGAATAATATCTCCTTCTTAAACTGATTTCTTGGTTACTCAAGCATAGACCCTTACCAGTTAATTAAACTTTAAATTTAACATGATTCTATCATTAAAACCTACTGCTTCTTTCAGGTAGTTTTTAACCTTTTTTTTTTTTT
>JAKJJM010061641.1:0-10356 GCA_021901965.1 Pipa carvalhoi | reverse complement strand
GGAAATCGAGAAACACCGATTTCCATAATATGGAAATCGGGACTGCACTTATTAAGCCCGAAAAGACTCTGGTGGAGTCTTTTCGGGCTTAATAAATACCGCCCGGTGGATCTCTAAAAAAATACAATAAACAGAAAACCTTTTTATTAAACTGCTGTCCCCACATTATCGTACATTAAAGGGTATGTAAAGGCAGTTATAAATCAAGGGTTAAATGTGTGTTAACCCTTAGTTTTTACCCTTTAAGAAGTTGGCAGGCATTATATTTTGCTTAAACTTCTCCTACCTAGTCACAGGTTATCGAGTCCATACAGAGTAAGAGTATTCGACTTCTAAATCCAGATGGATTCCTTTTGTAGTAACACTAGAAATAACTAAAAGCAGTTAAGATTAATGTCTAACGTTCACTTTTGCTTTTATACTTGTTTGTACACTTGAGGAAGAGCAGTTGTGTGTGAAACTTTTGTGTTAGAAGGAGAACGAAGGGAATTTCTAAAGCCACAGCTGCACAGGTTGAGCCCCAACAGATTTTCTCTTTGTAGGACACCCTTGCTAACATCATGTTAAAAAAAAAAATCAGACTAAATGGCTTGAAACCAAAGTACACAGAAAAAAAAAAAAAAAAGACGAGGAAATCTGAACTTTAACAACTCAATCTCTTTATAAGAAAGCGAGTGCTAGAAACAGATCTATCAGAGGGAACCTCGTATAGCCGAAATTAAACCACCAATTTTTGGCCTTGGGCTGTGCAAACAAACACAATGAATTTTCAGTGTGAAAGAAACCAGAATAGAAGACTATGTTGCACCCAAAAGTGGTTGTGAAATTTAAAAGACAAAAGAACAACTGTTTTCTGCAGTGGCAAATTTCCATGAATTGACTATGAAATATAATACTTTCTGTCACGCACAGTACACAGTAAGCGAGTTCAATTCTGAGTCTTTAATGTACTAAAGGGTTATGAAGCACATTTCAACTGATTCTCAATTATTAGTGTTTTGTCATTTGCATTCTTGTTCTTTTGATCAGATTTGGAAACAGAATGCGGAATGGGACCATTTTAAAGAGTACACCTCACACACATCGTTTCATTATTAGAAAACAATTTTGTAGCTTCTACAGACAGTGGGTTTATGATCACAGTTGAACCTTGAAGATGCTGTTAAACACAGCCTGTGTAGTAAGCTTTTGTGGCCAATTAAAAATGTTGTAGGAAGAGTTCCAAAGAATACAAAAAAGAAATGCAGAAAGAACATGCAAAAATCGAAATGACAATTTCCATTCTAAATAAAGCAGTAAAAATTTTGCTCATAAAAAAACCTTGCAAAGATGCTTTATCTAATGAAGAGATGAGTAATATCTGCTAAATGTTTAGATCAAGATAACAAGACCATTTGAAGCTTCATCCACCACTGTGAGAAAGCTGGAATTCTAAGGAAGAATTCTCCATTGATTCGTTCCATGAGTTATTCCTCCAAGATAAATTCAAAAGCAGGAAGAACCATAAAACAGCCTGATATTTTCAGGCTTCTTTTGCTACAGAAGATATGAAGATTCATGTATGAGTTTCTCACCATCTGAAAAAAAAAATGATTGCAAAAATATTTCATAAAAAAGGGAGCTTGTACAAACCACTTCTTAGAAAGCAGTGGTTTGTACAAAGAGAATAATCATTTATCAAGCAGCATTTGGTTGACCAAACTTACTATGATATTCCTCTGACAGAGGAGTCGTAAGAAGAACTTTTAAGTTTCAATAACAAATGTTTCGCTCGAGAGAAATCTACTGCTAGCTTTCATAGTTTGCTTTATCCTGACTGCCAAATAAGGTGGCAATAGTGCATTATTTTAGGCTGCAACTGTTGGCATTCTTAAGAAAAACCACAATTTGTATTTTTTGTACATTAAAAATAAATGTCTCATTCAATTGTGGGCTGAGCCAAAAATGGGTTACAGAGAAAGATAATAATTCAAAGGAGTAAAAACTAACACATACTGACTGAATAAGAATATATTATGTATTATGTTTAGTTAAGTGAAAACCTATTAAAGATTGCGGAAACAACCAACGCTAGCTGCTCTTATAACAAACGTCAAACAGCTTGGAAAAATGGGGAAAAGTTTTTAAAAGACAAAATATAAGCAGGGGAATTTATCAACAGGGGCATATTTTATAGCAGTCTAGTAACCTATAGCAAACAATCAGAAGCTGTCTTATTATTCTTGCTTCCTTATACCTTAGAATGGTGACTGCTGATTGGTTGCTATGGGTTACTAGACCTCTTAATTGCCCCTGTTGATGAATTCTCCTGAAAAACAGATGTCAGAAGTTATTGAATCTGCATATGGTACAGTAGGTTGTACTGGCTGTTACTGGATCACCCTAATCCTGAAAAACAAGGGTATTTAAATATTGACTCTTATTTCAAATAATCTTTAGATTGCATCAACCACAGAAGTGCAATTAAAGAACTGTTGGTGCCACTTGATTTAAAATGGTCATTTTGCAGACAACCAGATAACTTAAACTGTACGTATAGGCATATGCATGATAAAAGAGTTCAATTCCACCCATTGCCCCTTTAAATGTACTGCACTTCTCAAAACACATGTAGGGAATTCCATCAACAATGACAATGTGGATGCTGCATTCACTGGTTTATGGGAACTTGACTTTTAAAAGCCAACCTCTGATTGGTTGCTATGGGTTACTAGACCCCTCTAAAATTTGCCCTGGTTAATGAATTTCCCCAATACTGGCTTACAACCCCCTTCTGCTGATATGCTCAGATGAACGTCTAAGGGGAAAAACAATACCATTAGTTGGGATCTATGCCCAATGAAATCCATAGCCATTACTGGGCAACTCCATTAGTTACTGCACTGGGCTACCTGCTGTAAAACAAACACCATTTAATTCATGGGGGGGAATTATTAGGCAAAAATGTTGGGGTTATTTATGACAAATAATGTATCGAGTGTTTGATTTGTATATGTTCAGATTAGCAACTGCAATCAGCATGTGCCCTATCATGGCAGCAAAAGAGAGGATGAAAGATGCTTTCAATGTGTCAGGCTTCAGCTTGATAGTAGGACACTGGATGGAGCCAAACATCTGCCCAGTAGTGAGGTGGAAACCAGAACTAAGTAGGTATTTACCAATGCAGTGGACTTTCTGCTGTGACTTCCCTGACTACTGGAACAGCCCACACATTTACAAACATTAGTCTGGGACATTACACAAGCAAAGGTCAGCACAGGCAAAAAAGGTCATAAATGTAGAATAAAGCTGAAGGTCAGGAAGCCAGGGTGGGAGACAAAACATGGTTGGACAAAGTAACGAGGCTGAGAATTTGCGTGTGTGCTGCGGTTGCGTAAATTAACTGTAACCTGGATGTATGACAAAAGAAAAACATCACATACAGTGGCCTGGGTCTCCTACTGCATGCTCTTTAAAGGGACAGTAAACTCTAGGTCAAATTCCCATTACAGGTTACAATCCAAATAACATCTTGGCCAGCTGCCTCATGCAGCTATCACAAACTCAACCACCAGTCTTTCTTTGCCACCCTAAATTTATGCACCCCCAGACCCTCCTTGTTTCTGAACCTGAGCTTGAGCAATGTGGGCTGAGGAAGTAGACATACTTCTCTGAACCCATGAAGAAGAAAGGAGGAGCAAAAAGAATATATTATGTTATGTTGCGGATCACATATCTGTATCAGACAGACGAGGAAAGCCACCTGATCTCTAACAGTTAAGTCCCTATTTCTACAAAATAACAAGGTCAATGGTTTTGTGTCCCTCTGACACCCAAAAAATCTCCTCATGAAGAATCCGTCATATAAAATAAATGTACAGTTTTGCTTATATCCTCATTGCTGTGAAAGCAGTTTAGGGAGTGTTTACCAAATCCTGGCTAGTAAAGCAAATCCTTTTGCTGTAAACAGGAAAATAGCATCTCTGGATCTGCAGCAGGGGTTAAACGAGAAGCTTACATTAGCATATGCTGTAACAGTTACGGATAGGGGACTTAAAATTCATGCACGGATAAAGTGTGAATATTACAGGGACCCATGGGAGCCTCGGTGAAAATTAGCAAAGGGGAAATATGTCTCTGGAAAATGATAATGCATTTATGGATATCAGAATTGTGAAAATCTCTAATGCATGCCACAGAATGTTATTACAGACATGCAGAGTGTTTCTAATTACAGGCAATCAAAACAGAGTAGTGAACATAATGTTATTGCTTAACATACATTTTTCCCCCCCCAAGGCTCATCAGTTATGAGGGATATGTATATATACAAGCAAATGCTGTGTCTCTTCTAGCGCTAAAAATAAATGGTAATTGGTCAAAACCATTCATAAAATTTTAACTATGCTACTGAAAACAGAAGCGCCAAAGGGTAAGGTATTGCTAATGGTCTCCGGTGGAATAAATAGATGCTCTTACGTCAAAACTTCCTTACACTCCAATAACTGCCTCACTTGGGGTTTCAGGTACAGCAAGTGATCTTTCGGTTTTAAATAAAGTTACAAAAATAGAAGGCACTGGGAACAAAATTGTCGCTATGCAACCTTACATTATATGATTTATGCCCAGCAAAACGTTAACTAAGGTGATAGATGATTCAAAAATAGGATCTTCTGTCGCAGGCTGCCCTAATGACTGAGTGCTGGAGAGGGGGGAATGCAATTCGCTTTCTCCAATAGTCTTTTTTAAAAAACAATACAACGTAAAACAAAAAAACAAAACAAAACAAAAAAACGCTTGGTTTTAGATATATCTATATATATTTTCACACATGGAGATATGAGTTTAAAAAAAAAAGAAACTGGTTTGGTAAACAAAAATATAAAACGATGATTATATCTTGATTTTAATTGCATAATGCCATGTTTTTCCCCTAAGCAAAATAAGCAGTATTTCTTTAGTTTAAATGACTCGCAGGTTAATAACTTACTCATAATGCAGCTATTTATCTTATCCTAAGAATATCATACTAGCATAGTAAAAAAAAATTATTGAAACCATACCCTATTGCTTTGAATGGTGAATATGAAACACGGGTAGGAGGCACTGCTGTTTAAAGGAAAGGGGTGTGCTTTTAATGCATTTTTATGGCAGATTTGATGTGACATGTGCCACTGAACTAAAACATATATGAAAGTAGGTACAACACTTTGGGATCAAACACCTTACAAAGGCTGTACATGAGGTCCTTAAGGGGATATTATCATAATATAATACACATTACACAGAGGAAGCGCATGAAACTTCCTGTAAATTATAACCTTATAAACAGCTAGTTCTGACATCATTATAACTTAAAGCCACCTGTCAGTACAGGCACCAGTACAGGAGGGAGGAGATGAAGGTAGCAGTAAAGGGAGTGCTGCCAACAGACAGAACCCGAGGCACGGAATCTAAGGCACACCCGGTTTTCACCTAGAGCCCCGCAAGGAGGTTAGGGCTTCGCAGCGGTGCTGTTCCCAGGTCGCGGCCCTCAGGTCTGTAAAGCACAAATGGTACAGACAGAGAGTAGCCAGTGGACGTAACAGGGGTCAGAGTCACAAGCAAAGGTTCTTGGTCAGAGAGCATGCAAGAGGTCAAGGCAGGCGGATAACAAACGTAATAGATTAAACAGGCCGAGGTCATACACAAGAGAACAGAACTATAAACAGAATACCCAGAACAAAAGCTCTATAAATCGGGCACAGAACTGACTAACCAGGAGCTTTAAATAGCTAATGAAACGGGCGTGCACCTGCACCTAGCCGCATCAGGTGTGCGTTCACGAGACGCGGGTGTGCGCGCACACGACGTAAGCACGACTGGGTCACGTGACCGCGGCGCACGTGTATTGGCGGCGCGACCGCGACGAGTGCACACATTCACGAAGAGACCGCCACTGGGACAGGCGTCGGTGAGTACCGATCCTCACACCACCATCACTTCACTTTTCTGTTTAAAACATCATATTTTGAAACATGCAGATGATTCATCCCCTTCAAGCCACTTCTCGTAAACTGCCTCTGCGTCTTTCAAACTTCTGACTTTTTGTGGTATTACCTGCATGACTACATGGGCCTGGGTCTTTACATTATAATCTTAAAATGTCAGAAACTACACAGATGCCTCAATTGCCTTCATACCTACTATACCATGAAAGAGACCGTCCATGATAGCGATAGGGGAAGGGATGGAAAGGTTTCAATAATCATAATGTACCACTGTGCTTTAACTGTGAGTCACAGTCCCCTCAGTTACCACTCAGATCTTAGCTACAAGATTCACAGCCAGGAAGACTTTAGCCGTCCTCCCCCACAAGCCCCTCTATTCCCCAATCTAGAGCTAATGATGCTGCCACTTTGAGTATCGCTACTATGGTATACCATCCTAAGTACTGATACAGAGATCTTTTCTACAATGTCTTATTATTTAACGTATTTATAATGGCATTACACAATACACAAGTGGCTAAAAGCGAAAGGGGACTCTTTAGAAGACAGAGTTTTAGTTTAGTCTTGGAAGCCAGCGGAGTGTAAAGAAACGTTTTCAAAGCTGGCACCTCTTTTGAAACGACATAACTGGAGATCCCTGTAGACTTTATGGTAGTGACATGTTTCAGCAGTAATGTGCTAGTTTAATATGCTGACCACTTAACACATTGCAGTTACAGTATATCTACAAGTGCTCCTTCCTCTACATATCTGAAAAAGATTCTATCATCCCTTGCAGAAAAAAAAAAATCCCAGTTGTTTCCAACAATCTGATAGTTCTCACATCTTCATACACCTATAAGGCAAGATCCATAAATATCCAATAGCAGTAATTAATACAGTTGACAGGTAGGAGTCGCGCGTATAAACCCCTACTGGTTATCTCCTTCCCGCATTCTCTTTAGGTCACAAGAGACTTGTATAGGCTGCTCAGTATGACAAGTGTCTATTATTTATGTCTGGGAAGGGATGTCTTTACTTGCCTCTCACAGATCATACTTTTGGGTGATCGTCGACTAGGGCAACATTAAAGTGAGATCATTTAGTCCTTCTTACTGGCCTAATAGCTTGTGTGTGTTAGAGAGACTATGGATTGGAGAATCTATAAACAATCCACTGTTTCATCAGTGCAGGCTGGTTAGCCCAACAGCACACTACATGCAATAAAAGACTTGTGCAAACTGCAGATCTTCAGTTTTTGTATAAGAAATGTAAAAGGTCTTTCTGAGATGTTCTAGTTTGTTTAATGATTAATCTTTAAAGTAATAAATCACATACCTGCCAATATAAAAGTTACTGCTTCTAGTCCATCAGTGTGAGCACTGTTATCACTTTGCCTTGGGTTTGCTATTCTGGGATGAGGAACTAACTTAACCCTATAAGCAAGGGCCTATGCCATAAGAGGAAAGCTAATTTTCCAAGGAAGGCTTGAAGATAATGAAAAAGAAAAATCATGGTTTAAAGGAAAAAACAATATATCATTTTATTTCTGTTGCAAAACACTACTTGGCTTTTACAATGGTAATACAAGCTGACCTATTTTGCTTTGGAAAGCCATTGCCCCTTCCTTTGCCCCATAATGCTCCTCGTGTCTTATCAAAACACCTCTACCACTGCTTGAATTCTCTCTCAATGAAAGTGGCGCATAGCTTACTGCATAGCTTACTGCATAGCTTACTGGCCAGAGCTAAAGGAATATTCTCATATCACTTATCATATGATGACTCAAAAAGCAGTGACAAAATAAACAAACACAACCACGACATTCTTATTCAGAGAAATGAAAAAATCTGCATTGCATTTGGACTACCTTGTACTAAGCACTAATAAACAAAAAGAGCATCCCTAGCATTAAATAAAACAATGTATAATAAATAGACTCTAACGCTACAGAGAATAATAAGGATTTTAGTAGAGCTCGACGGTGCAACTTTTGTTTCCAATAAGCATCTTTTGCCTGACATGACCCTTTTTCACTGTTACATGGTTCAATGCTTTTCCCAGTGGTAAGTAGTTAGCAAATGATTTGAAATTTTTCAAAAAGTGACGCAAAAAGCTATGTAAAAGCCATACCCAATCGTTAACTCACCATCTCGAGTAAACTGATGTACATCTAAAACTTGATTACAGAACTAAACAACATCAGAAAATCAATAATCAGGGAGTGTTTGCTTAGTCGTGGGAATGCATCACAGAGTATTTTCTTCCACAAAGCACTGTTGAAATTGCCATTGAGATTTAAAATATTCCTTAGCCTGACCTTTCTTGTGAGATGTGCGTCAAAGCTGGTAGAAATTACCATCTGACTGATGGCTGAAATCAAGTCAATATGAATGAAAGTATTTGATCAACATGCAAAACCAATACGCAAAAAACAAATGCAGCTTGTGAAAAGTAATATTAATACATATTTAGAATATATCAAGACATCCGTGGAAATAAAACAAGCTGAGAAGCATGAAAGGAGGAATATTTTAAACCTAGAAGTATTGCCGGTAATAATTGATAATTAAATAATCGGAATTCCATAATTCTGAGCAACATTCAGATCCAGTCAACTGAACATGCTAAATCTGTAATTAATGGCCTATTTGTTGTCACATGCCGGAGGTGAATGGGTGATCAGGAAACCCTTGACAATGTTCCATCATCCCACAGATTTACCAAACTGGTCATTGGGATAAGCATATTGTTAGTCTTGCGTCAGAAATATCCACAAATTTATTTGATTAGTAAGATGGTTCTTTGAAAATTCAAACAAATCAGTTACTAGAATGCGTACTCTAGAAGAAATTATTGCTTATTTATCGTTCTTCAAAAAGACACCAAACCCACAGCCTAAGCCCAAGTGACATCTTTCTGGACTAGAGATTATTATTTATTATTATTATTGTGTATTTATATAGCCCTGACAACTACCACAGCAGTTTGCAGAGATTAATCATTAGCTCGAGTCCCTGCCCAATGGAGCTTACAATCTAGTTTCCCTTTTCAGTCACAGACACATGGGCAGACACAGATTAGGGCCTAATTAAGTCTGGTTGCAACAAACATAGTATGTTTTTAGATTGCAGGAGAAATGGGACTGCTTTTTTTTTTTTTTTTTTTTTAAGATATTAAAACATAGTATTCCATTGCTTCCAAATAGTTTACACACACACACGAATACCTTAGCAAACATTTAATGGATAATATCATAATGATTTCATATTTATGTGTGCATGTGAATAGAATGATCATAACATTGAAACATTATATTCCTAGATGGAGCTTCAGAAGACATCTGCCCCCCTGGACCATTATCAGGAAATGTTACACATTTCCTGTAAGGGACATAATAATCCCCCAATCAAAGCCCAAGAAGCAGTAAGTAAACCAATTTGAACTTAAAATTAAAGCAATGTTCGTACAGCCCCAAAACATTAACAATGTTGGCAATGTGTGAGGCATCTGGTTGAACAGCTGTCTTTTCCACAATCATCCCAACCATCTTGGCTGCACTGATGGTACTACAATAGTTTTATAAACTTTCCCCGAATGTGACTGTTTTTCCTGTGTAATGGAGGATACACTGGCAAAGAATAAAATAGATAACAAACATTGAAAAACAATAACTGACTATAAATGACAATCCTCTTGCCTATGCAGGAGTGGGAAAGGTCACCAACCTTAATTAGATATGCAGAACACTTAGAACATCTAGTTTTTTTTTAATGATTCTGTGATACATAACCATGGCAACCACATCAGCTGCCAAACAGAAATCACCAAAATTTCATCAGTGTCTATATCATTCTGGTAAAATGACAAAAGAACTATAAATTACTCAGAACGAGCCAATAATTATAAAAAAAAATTTTTTATACCTAAACACATAGGTACACAGAAATGTCAATTAAACTTGTTTTTGAGGATTGAAGATTATATTAACGCCAAAAAATGGTCTATAAATTGCCTATGAAATCCAGTATCAAATAAAAATATAGTAAGTATTATATAAAATACATGGACTTCATATATTCCTATATAACCAAGAATTTTGGGAATTGCACAAAAAAAACCCAGCTAAAATACCTATACTAATCAACTTACTGGTTAAATATTTGTCACGGATGAAGTGTGGATCCTCTGTATCACCGTGAGGTTTGACGTAGGAACGCTGTGAGGCGCGGAGTCTAAGGGGTCCCTGGTCTTCACCTTTAACCTCTGCAAGGAGGTACTGGGCTTCGTAGCACGCGACCCTTGAGCGCACCCCCCAACAGTGATAGCTGGACAGACTACAGCAGAGAATACAACGAAGATACTGACACAATAAAATGAACTGTCACTTTAAGAGACAAGGCACCAA
>JAKJJM010061636.1:0-10274 GCA_021901965.1 Pipa carvalhoi | reverse complement strand
GGGGCAGGGACCTCCAACCTCATGTGTCATCCACAACCTAGCACTTATGTGAACTGTCCTTGTGATACTACACTTGTATTGCTTATTGCACTTCTCCCATGTTTGTATTGTACTTGTATTGTTCTGTACAGAGCTGCGTAAATTTGTGGCGCTTTATAAATAAAATTATACATACATACATACATATATGGTAGCATTTTGGTCAGTTTTAATTTCAATTTAAGTCAGCTGGCATAAAATAGCTCTTATGAAACAAATTTTTCTATGTGCTAAAATGATAGTAAAACTGTGTGCTCTTCTAAGCACATTCTGAGGCTTGGATGGTTAAACTGAACTCAGAAACTGATCAGACATAAGGACAGGTACTGCTTGTTGAATAAAATCTCCTAATAAATAGAACGACTACTGTATTTAATATCATTCTTTTTTTTTTTGTATCATTTATGAATTGTTATTTTGTGCAACCTGTACTTAAGATATTAGATAAAAGATCTAGGAAATATCCTTCATTGTTTTCATTTGGTCCTGTGGCATTTTATTTTATCAAGAATCACATTTTGGGTATTTTATTCAGAAATATCAAAACAAATTAATAAAGGAATACATGGCTTAACCCTTAGAGGACAAATAGAAATTTGATTTGAATAATATGGAAAATTAACTGCTTAGATATGAACTGATCATCATACTTAATTACTTACAAGATTTCCAGAAATATTTCAGTCTATAGAGTATTTAGTCTTTATAAAAAAAATGCAGATTGTGTTGGAATATTCAGTGTATGCATATAAAGTAGTTATGCAGGATGTATCAACAGTTGCTAAGTTTGAACATATCCTGTGACCCATTGCAACCAATCACATTGGTGCTTTCATTACTTTAGATCATTGAATGCTAACTGCTGGTTGGTTTGTATGGGTAGCCTTTACCACTTTTATACATTCTCTTGTATGTTCTCTGAGGGCAGTCAAGTTATTAAATTCTCTACATACCGAGGAAGGCTGCGATAAATGATTCACTGGCTGAGTTTACAAATAGACTGGCAACTTTTTTTGAAAATAAATTGAATTTCAATATGTTATAATTATTATTGTATGAGTTTGATATAAGAATAAAAGCAACTGCCATTTTTCCTCTGTTAGGCTCATTCTAGCAATGAATGTATATGATATTTTTATCCCATTCTCCAGATGATTATGTTAGTATGCAGGAGTAGAGAAAAGTAGAAAACCTTACTATGTAGGTTAATGCCACACAAAAAGTATTACTGTCAAGGTACAAGCCAAGGTTGTGGTAAAAATCATTTGTTAAAAATGAATGCTGTGTGTGAAATTAGCCTTAATGGAAATAAACCATCTTATGAATACAGTGAAATGTATCTATTTCTTCTGCTTTTATTCTGTATAATATGGCATAATTGTCTTATTTTTAGTTGTCTTGATTGCATTGATTTTTTAATCAAAAATATAACATCCTGGAATTGTATTGATTTGTGAAGTCTTTGATGTATATGCAGAGTTCAGTCCTGTCCATTGCTTCGATGGAGAAAAATTAGATTCCCTTGGAGCAATAAAATTTCAACTTATTCTGTGATTATTTGGGGTACATATGCTATTAATTTCTGATGAGCTTGATAACTTTAATTACTTTTTTTTTTACACTACTATGTATTTTTTGCAGTTGGAAAATTAATCTTTATGTTTTACTGATCCAATTGAATAGACTTAATGGACTTAATCTTTCATTTTATTAGACATCTAGTAGAGAGCTGTAAATATTATCGGTTATGACATCAGAACGCTCTATTTATTTGCTATTAAGAAGCCTGATATTATATACTGTATAACAGCAAAGTAGCACTTATCTGTGGGTAAGTGCTAGCATTTGATGAAAATAGTGCAAAAAGCGTACAAAGTTTATGACCTCCTAAAGAAATTTCTACAAGAAACATTAAGTGCCAAGCTTGTATTTGAACTCAAATGTTGTTTTTCTTTTTATTATTTTGATCTTACCTAGCAAAATATGAAGTCTGTGTATTAGTTAGAAACATATTCTGGCATATTCTACTAAATGATAAATGGTGGTTCTTTGGTTCCAGCATATGTGTTCCTCATTAACACACAAAATCACTACCTTGTTGCAGTTTTATAAATAAATATCCTGATGTTGTTTTCCTTTCACACTATGCAACTTCATTACTTTTGGTACTGACTAGAAATTCAATTTAGGCCACTTTTAGTGAACATATGGCATGACATTTACAGTCTACCTGAACATAGTTTTAGATTAATTAATGTGACATATTGTGATTAACCGAGGATACAGATATTTGACCTTGATATATTTCTCCCCAAAAGAAGTCTTTTGAATGTCATATCTATACGGTAGATATAATGTTACTAATTACTTTGTGTTCCTTTTTACATAACTAAAATAGGCTGGGTCACTTCTAACAGTGCATACTAAACATTTATTTAAGCACAGATGCTTCAACTAGAAAGAAAGGATAGGGCTAAATTGCAGCAGTTTCAAGAGTAAAAGTGGCATCCATTTTTGTGCAAAACAAAGTGTCAAATTAAAGTAGTTTTTAATAATAAATGTTTCTACTTCAGAAAAGATAATAGAGTGTCCTTAAAACTATAACATATTCTTTCTCCCCTTCCCATCTGCTTCTTTGTAGATCACTAGCGGTTACCCAGTTTTCTCCGATTCATGCCAGAAAAGCATTCCCATGTTTTGATGAACCAATCTACAAGGCTACATTCAAAATCAGTATTAAGCACCAGAATTCATATTTGTCTTTATCAAACATGCCAGTGGAAACGTCTGTTTTTGAAGAAGGTGAATGGGTTACAGATCATTTTTCACAGACTCCGTTGATGTCCACATATTACTTTGCGTGGGCTGTGTGCAATTTTACCTACAAAGAAGCAATCACGCAAAGTGGTGTTGTAGTAAGTATATATTTTTAATGACTTTGTTAAATATTGCATTATTCTAACAAATATAGTTCTGGTACAGGTATGCCATATAACCTAATTATATGGAATAATAGTATCTCATTCTGATTATTTGTTGTTTTGGCCAATCACTGAGAAACTGGTGAAGCAGCATATTCATACTAACTGGCAGTTTGCATATACAAAATATTGATAGGGCAACAGGTGTTCCTTAAAAAAATCAAGTGAAAAGTTCTGGTTTATGCTATATTGCAATTTTACAATGCAAGATATAAAAGCTTTTTATTTAATTAATTTCCACATCCCCTACATAAGATCAGCATCAGGGGTACATTGTATGTGGGCTACAATGGGCTAAATAATAAAGTATCTTATCTAGTTGAGGAGTTGGATGAGCACTGCAGAGTGAATCCAGTCAATGAGTCCTCTGCCTGAAATAACCAATTGGTAGACCAATAACTGAAGATGGAAGCAGTTTCAATTCTGCTGATCAACATTTCATCCTATCGCAGATGTTTTCCAGAAACCCTCTAGGCTCTGCTAGGCTTTATGTAGTCTCATCTCGCCAGTGCAGCTTATGTAATTCAGAAGACTCATATAAATGTAAACTTTTATATGTCTTTGTATGTATAACTTCAGACCCATGAATATTAGCGCAAACTACCTGGCATAGGACTACAGACAAAAATATATCATATCTCACATAATCATGATGCTTTTAAAGGACTGGTAACTCTAGAAAAAATTAGGGGAATATAAATGCAGCACTTGAATAAATGTAATTATTCAATCGATTTCTTATTTCTTTGTGTTTTTTTTCTCTTTGTTGGTAGCTGCTATCTTTTATAAATTGGGCTTTTAGGGCACTTTATAAAAATGTAAAGTTTTAAAAATGGACAAGACAGGGGTATATTTACTTAAAAGATGTCTATGACAAACTGCCATGCCAATCTGAACGGATTTTTTTTTTCTTTATATGGTGTTACTAGTGCTTTAAACAAAAGCACATTAAATGAAAGAACATCCTGTTTATTTTGTTGATATCTCTGTAAAATAAAACTGCAGACTAAAACAAAGAATTTTGGCTTGCAATCCTTGCTGTACTCTGTTATCAGAAGTAATTTACTATGAAACGAAATAGTAGGGAGTATGAACTGAGATTTGCTTGAATGAATTAGCTAAACAATGTAAATAAAAAATCCCTGCAAAATACTAATAAATATATTTGAACCCATATATCATATTGTTGGGAGAAGAGACCAAATAAATATAGCTTCTCATTTGTTGGGCAGGGCAAGTGATCTGACCAAGTTTGTATGAGAAATGTATCCCACATGATGCTTACAAAACAATTACAGCTTATACGAATATTGAAAGACTAGTTACTGCTTTTCTTTTCCTCCAGGCTGTCTTGCAACATACCTTGAAAAAGTCCATTTTTAGGGGAAATGGACGTTGGCTATATTAATTGATTTGTTATTCAACTGCTGCATCCAGTCATCTATTGCTCTTACCCTGATTTTAACTTTTCTAATTATTTATTTTTTGTTGAACTGTAAATTCAGTCAACTTTGCAGTCACAGGGGGTTTTATTTACATTGAATTGAAATAACTACTTCTTTCCCTAGGTTGAATCAGGGACACTCAGGTTAGCTGGGAAATACCCATTGGAGGGTGACATAGTGAGTGGGGTATGGGGAATAGTGGTTTGATTGATTGACTATGTAAATTAATCCTTTCTCAACTAGGTTGATTGTGGGGACACCTAGAATGCCAGGGTGGTACTCCTGGGTGGAGGGGGGGGGTTGATTTAGACTTTGGTTCTGAGGTAACCTATACAATATTCCACTCACTTACTTTGTGACTATACTCATTTTTACTTCTTTCTCTGATATGTGCACCTTGTTTTATGGATTATTCAATAAAAAATTACTTTAAAAAACTTTCTTTTCTCAGAGATAGTGAATATCAGTGACTACAAACCATTTCATTTGATGATGAAGTGCAGACCTACATATCTTCTCTTTCCTCTCTTTGTTTGTCTAGAACAGTGGTCGGCAAATTGCTCCAAGGAGGGAGCCATATTGCTCCCTCCTGCCCCAGCAGCTCTTTCCTAAAGAGCTGCAAAGGGGGAGGAGCGAACACCCCCGATCCCATGACCTGCCGACGTCCAATCAGGAGCATCGGAGGTCATGGGGATGGAGCTATGGGCGGAGAGTGTGCCGCATGTGGCTCGCGAGCCGCACTTTGCCGACCACTGGTCTAGAAGCTTAGCTAGTGATATGTGCTTGGCACTACCACAATCTATGTAATGTTATGAATTATCTAACTGAGACGGGTGGATACCTTAGTGAGTAGTTCTATTTCTCCTTCATTTATCCCCCTATTTCCTCCCCCTCCCTTCCAGGTATATCAACAACCCCACTTGAAGAAATGGTAAAACAATAAGGAAATTAACATGATGTCATAAAGGAATGGATTGTTTACCAATTATTTCAATTCAACAAGTAAACCAAATCACAAACTAGCTAAACTGCAAACTATTTATTTTTATAGATATTGTATGACACTATTTCATATTTCATGTGGCAGTATTTTTAACTGATGTATGAGCTGAAAGGTCAGGGAAAAAAATCAATAAAGAAAAAAAGCAGATTATCCTCTGTGAAGTATTATATTATACACTGAAACATACGGTATTATTGTGGCTATCACAGCTGCAGGTGTTTTTGTTGAAGTACATCAGATTACTGTCTGTCAGCCTTCAATAGTGAAGAGATTCTGTCTATCAAAATCAAATTAATGTCTGTGGTCTTTATTTATTCTTCTCATGCACAGACCAGCCAATCTTAAAAAGCAACGTTTTCACTAAATATCATAAGGTGATTTCTCCTAATTAGCATTGATCGGGGCTTTCTTGGTCAATCAGTTAGCTGAATAACATCCAGCGTACAGAAACAATAGCATTAACTACAGAATTGGTACTACCGAGATCACCTTTTTCCCCCAATGAAATGAACAATGGTTTATGTAGGCTCTATGTGCCACATGCACTATCCAAGTCTGCTCCAGATGTGATTTACAGAATACATTTTTTAAAATGAGATATATATTTCTACTACGTAATAATGAAAAGAAATAAAAAGTATAAATTCGGCTTGTCCAAACTACGGGAGAAGTGAGAGACAACCAAATTCAAATCAATTTCATTTCATTTTGTAGATGGATTTACAAAAAAATCCTATCGATCAATTGCTTTTCTTATCTTCCTATACGCATTGTACAAAATTGAAGGACCCTATCAGAATGACTAAACTATTTAGCTGAAACATACTGCATTAGAGCTGTGGAAAGTAAAATCCAGTAGTTTCTCCATAGAAATACAGTGTTATATTAAGTTGTCTTATCTTGAAAAAACAATGGTAAATACCAGGGGTCTCAAAATCAGTTGGGTAAATGGGCTGCACATTCACTGATCACATGTAAAGATGCCTGGTAGGCACACTCCTCACTCAATCTACTCTCTGCTGGCCCAAAGACATTTGTGCTGCTCCGGTGCTCAGTGGGCCACAGATGACAGCCTTAGGGGCTGTTTAAAAACCCTTGGTAAAGTCTCTAGCATTTGTATTAAATGTCTTTATTAGTTAAGCAGTCAAAACTTTGAATATTCAAACTTTACCTATATCTTTCATGTAGTCTAATCAAATAAAGGTCATACTCAAAAAACAAAATGTTGACTGCTTAACTAAGAAAGACACACTGGAGTCTCTAACCATGGCATTTGTACATCTTAAATGTTTCAACCTGCAGCTGGGATCTATCTCTACAATAATGCCAATATCTTATTGTGTTCTTGAAATACCCAGTGTGCTGGTCTGTCATTCCCAATATATATTAGCTCCTTAGTGATTTAGACAGGGTTGATATTTTACATTTTAAAGACCAGTGCCCAAAAATTGACAAGCAAAGTACTTTTGCAATTTAGCCGTGTTATTTTTTTTACATAAAAATACAGAATTAAGAAGAGCAGTCTATTGATTATTAGCTAATCCCACAGGGGAAATGTGGAGGATGTATGTTAGGGTTGTGGATTCGTAGTGGGTCCACTGACGGAGGAGGATGGAACAAGATCCACCTGGGGTGCTGAATATATTGGACACCCGGTCTTCACCAGCGGTTCCCGCAAGGGAACTTGGGTTTCGCGGCAGAATGCCCACAGGTTATGGCCCCCAGGGGAGCTTCTTCACGTGGCAGCTTAGGCAGGATACAGGACACACCAGACTCAGGAACAGCATACAGGAATGCAGAATACCATGAACAGGATACCAGATACAGGGACGCAGGATACTAGATACAGGAATGCAGGATACCAGATACAAGAACTCAGGATACTGGATAGAGGAACACAGGATACCAGGAACAGGATACCTGATACAGGAACGCAGGATACTGGATACAGGAAAAGGAAGTAGATGAAAAATTAGGTTGAACTAATTAACTTCAGACAGGTGGCCTCTAATACATGGGTGCCATCTATAAGTGCTCATTATATAGTTATCAATATAGCAATCATTGATATTACTGTTTATATTTGTTCCAGTTTAGATAGGATTCACACTCACTATACAGAGGTTTTTCATTGTATTCAGTTATTGAATGAAGCAGATACTAGGACAATTCTCCTTGTAAAAATTAGAAAATGGCATGTCATAATTCAAAATTCATTTTATAATTCTATTAAAACTTTCCCAGTGCAGTACACCTAAATTATTTCTCTCCACCACCCTATCAGAGTGACATTAAATAGATTAAGCTTTGTTATTTACTTCCCCTACAATGCAGTAGAGACACGTTTCTGCTGAATTATATTTACAGTGGGTGCAGGCTGCTTGCTTCCGCCTTGTTGACAGAGTTTTGGTGGTGGGGGAAATCTGTTAAAGATAAGACTGTTAGTATAACTCGATGGACCACCGCCCAATTTACAAATGTAGTGTGTCTCATTAATAGTGTTGCAATAAAACTGCATAATTATTTATTGTCTGTACTATGGGAAGGCAATCTAATATACTTATTGTACTCATGGATCCCTCTATTTGTTGCTTTTTATATTAGGTACTTATGTTCTCACTGATTGAATGGAACAACATGCACCACTCTGCCTCAGACTGATTATATACATGAGTAGTCAGAGTTTGAAGAGCTGTCTAAATGTGATGAATTAGGTCACGAGCATAGTTTTATTAGGAATTTATCTTTGTTTTCTGGGTCCTCCAGGGTTATTGCCTGGTATTCTTAGTTATAACTTAGGTGAAGCTTAAAAGATCCATCTATCAAGCATTTTGATTATCCTGAGCATTTTTAGTATCAGGTTACAATCTTTACCTTAGTAATATTATGGTGACAAATTTAAAAATATTTGCAGATTTGTCATTTTTTTGCTCATTTATTTGACTTCTGTGGGTTTGCTAAGGAATTTTCTACTTGAATTCATTGAAAAATAACAGATATAGACTATTATCAGAGGAATTATTTAATTGAGCAATACAGACGTCTAGTAACCCATAGCAACCAATCAGCAGTTAACATTCACAGGGGAGCCAGAATTGTTAAAGAAAAACTCTAATTGGTTACTGTGGGTTACTAGACTTTAGCATTCATCTCTAAGTAGCATATTTTCTCTATTTTTCTTTATTTTGTGATCAAATACCTAGGGCATTTTTTATTCTCTCAGTGCAACCGCTCAGGACATTTACATCTGCCAGGGTTGGCTTAAATGCTAATGCAATGGAAGCAATTATCAAGCTGTGAAATGTGAGTTTATTAAAATGCATGGCAATTGTCTCCTATATATATATACAAAGACAAATTATGTTTATCCATTGTATGAAGGGGTTGATTTTTCTCTGTTGTTTGGCTTGTTAAGCTGTCCTCCATGAGATCTGCATGACTGCAGTGGAGAGGATGGAAGTGTTGTTTACTGGAAATTCTCTCTAACAGGATTCAGCAACTTGTTGGATCTCTTCCTGTTTGGTGAGATGGGGCCAATTAAGTGTCACTTTAATTTCTGTCCCTGTTTCTGGACTGCTAGCAGCAGGATAATGCAGATAAAGATTGTGACCTAGAGAAGATCTGTTCTTATCTGTTTGGATGAACAGTTACAATGTGGTATATCTTTACTTTGTCTTGCCATACATGCAGTTCATTAATGCATTTTCCCTTATAAATAGAAATAAGGTTACGGATTATGGTGAAAACTGTTAGTTTCTCTATTATACAGTAGTGAGTGTTTGTTGCCATAAAATGTTTTCCTGTTTGTGTTTGATATTAAACACATATTTTATAGTTTTCCCCACTAAAATGTATTTTATTACATGAAATATAGTTAGATGTTCAAATCATACTTCACCATGGAAAATACACTATTTCTCCATGTATTATTATTTACAGATGAATAAAAACAAGCTTGTTTTGTGTTTCGTGTTTCCATTTATGTCTGTCTGTATGTTTAATTTTTCTATTTTGACACCTGCCATTGAAAGATATGATGCTCCCCACTGGAAATACATAATATTGCACAAAAATCCATTATAGCTTCTTTATTACAAGATTGTTATAAAAGTACAATAATAGTTAAATGTAGAATTGATTAAATAATGATCCAGAAATATGCATTACAGAAATCTGTGTCTCTATCTAAGATTTATTATTTAGAGGGTTAGCATCCTTGACTGAACGTACAAACAAAAACACATAGCTGGTCGTACAAACAAAAACACATAGCTGGTCGTACAAACGAAAACACTAAGCCTGTCATTTCTGGTAGATTCTTAGGGCTTTATTGACTAAAGGCTGAGTAGTCTTATAAAGCTCTGAATTCGCAACTATTTGCCACTTCCCCATGTTTGCTTATTGAACAAACTCTGAAGTGTGGTGAATACACGACCAGTTCAGGCGACTACGATGATCTTAAGGAGCACTTTGCATCACTTTATATGCACTTGTATAGTTACTTCTATGACTAACTAAGTGGCAGAGTGAAGGCTCAAAGGAGCGAATGAGACTAGGTGTACTGCTACGAATTCACCCATTTGACTTCACCACATCAGAGTGATGAATTGGGTGGCTGATGGCAGGGTTCCGCATTCTACTTCTAAATTTCTGGCACTTTATAAATAAAATTATACATACATATATCTAACTGACTATACCACACAACTAGAGTTGGTCGAACAGTAAAAGGTTCGGGTTCGGGAAAATTTCCGAACTTAGTGAAGTTCGGTTCGGCGTTCGTGCCGAACCCGAACCCGAACGCCG
>JAKJJM010061497.1:0-10948 GCA_021901965.1 Pipa carvalhoi | reverse complement strand
CTTACACACATCTGAACAGTACACAGTAATATACAGAGCTGCGCTTACACACATCTGAACAGTACACAGTAATATACAGAGCTGCGCTTACACACATCTGAACAGTACACTGTAATATACAGAGCTGCACTTACACACATCTGAACAGTACACAGTAATATACAGAGCTGCGCTTACACATATACACACAGTACATAGTAGCATACAAAGCTGCGCTTACACATATATACAGAGTACATAGTAATATACAAAGCTACACTTACACACATATACACAGTAATATACAAAGCTGCGCTTCCACACATAAACACAGTACACAGTAATATACAAAGCTGCACTTACACACATACACACAGTACACAGTAATATACAAAGCTGCACTTACACACATACACACAGTACACAGTAATATACAAAGCTGCACTTACACACATCTGAACAGTACACAGTAATATTAACTAAAGTGCGAATTCGACTGTCGAATTCTCAAACAGCTGATTCCCATAGCAAATCCGTGATTGCGACAATTTTAAAGTCGCAACTGCAACAATATTCCCATAGTAAAGTCACACAGTAAAGTCACACTAGCAGTCTATTGCGACTGTCTTTAGGTGGCGAATTCACACCTTTACGCAACAATTCGGACCTTAGCCAATAACCCCCATAGTGTTTTAGGGGGTTATTTATCAAAACATGAATTGTCTCATAGATGCGTAAATTTGCATCAATATGCCACTTCCCCAATATCACTTATTCTTCAATGATTGCTATTTTCTGTGATGTGGCCTATTCATGCTCAGTTTGTGACTATACACCTGTTTAGGCCAAATTTGCTACAATATACCACAGCTTCTATTTGCCTATTTGTATATTTTGTCTATTTGTATTGGCCACATCTCAACAGTAGTGTGCAATTTTGTGAATAGGCAGAACTGTCTATGCTCCAGTGAGGGTAAATTGTCAACAAGTGTGGCAAATTGTGGCATTTAGTAAATGGTAGGCAAATTTACTCTTTGATAAATATGCGTCTTGGGGCGATATTTATTAAGCCCGTAAAGACTCGATTCGAGTCTTTGCAGGCTTAATCGCGCATGAATTCTCGTGCGAGAATTCTCACGAGATCATCAAGCGGGGATCTCAATTGCGCTTCTCCGCAATCGGATCTTTCGCCTGAAAGGTAGCCATAAGTTCTATGGCTACAAAACTTTCGGGTAAAAAACCCGATTGTGGAGAAGCGCAATCAAGATCCCGCTTGATGATCTCACGAGAATTTTCGTGCGATTAAGCCCGCAAAGACTCGAATTGTGTCTTTACAGGCTTAATAAATTCCGCCCTTGGTCTCCCCAGAGCCTTCATTATATTCCGCCCCTGCTCATAACTGCTCAGTATAAAGTATCTATGGAATGGTTAAAGTTTTAATAAATTCTGAGTGGCATAAAATATTATACATTACTTTCTTTTGATCCTCACCACTAGTTTAATTAACTTAATGTATCACAGACAATGACAAATTGTGATTCTACAGGATGGAGAGAAAATGCTACAAGAACATCATTATGCTTCTGAAGTCATCCACAGCAGACTCCAGGAAATGGAAGAATTATGGGAGGAACTACTTGAGAAGTGCACAGAAAAGGCAGCAAAACTGCAGGAAGCCTACAAGGTAAAAAGCGATTGCACCCTGGTTGCTTGTCTATCAAGGTATTCATGCTTATATTCTGAACTCTAGCTACTAGGATAACTAGATCTTTTTTTTTTTATTCTGTCTTTCTCTTACATAGCAGACTGACTTTTCTATTACATAATCTTATGAAGTATGAGATTATTTTATTATCCTTACAGAAAAGGATAAAGTCTGCACAACTAAAAAAATGATGTGGTTTTGGCTGGACTCACCACAGCTGCCGCCAATTACAAAAATCCATTAAAAATCCATCAGAGAATTGTAAATCACACCAGGTTTACTAAAGGTGACCGTTGTATAAACTGTAAGACTGAGGCACAGTGGCGTATTCTGCTGGGTACATTAATTACTTAGTGACACACATGAAAATATTATCTTTTGTTTTCCTTTGAATTCATATGAATAAAACACATGCTTATTATGCTGTGTTATCCATGTTTGTAACTGAAATAGTTTATAAAAATGGCGTATATTTTACAAAACACTTTTCTTATCACATTATTGAAACACTTTCATTTATATTTATTAAAAACTGTGCTGATTAGAATAATAAGTGCACCTGCGGCTGATTAAACAGACAATGCAAAATCCAATCAGATGCAAATCCAACAGGCCTTGTCTGGTCACATGGGCTGACTGAATTTTGGAAGAGAGGGTACAATAGGAATGTATAACTGTATTATCAATGGAAATTGTTTTGCCTATTAGCTAGGAAACCTACACCTATCAATTCCTGTCTTACATATATTATCAACCTTGATCACAATATTAAGGGCGAAATTTATTAAAATCGAAAATGCCATTTTCTATATAAATAATTCGAAAATGGCATTTTCAATTTTGGAAATTCAGAATTCCGAATTCTCATTCAGAATTCCAAATTTCCATTTTGGTCTAGTAAATGTAACGAGCAGTGCTTCTATGCGTGCACCACTAAACCTAAATACAGGCAGTCTGATGCCCAAACAATGTGTTTGTTACATTCTTTTTAAAAATAGAGTTGCTTCTTTACTGACCATTTCTGATTATACACCATGGAAGCCTTCCTAAAATGTAAATGTAGTTGAAATGCACCAGATAAAATCTATGCTGTCTCTAGGGAAACAGTAGGAATAGGTAATATGTCATTCAAATTATGTCATGTCTAAAAGCATATTATTGCTGTGTGATTTGGAGCTTATTAACCAACACAGGCCAATGTCATAAATGTTTAATAACTTTTATTCCCTGTAGAAATAACAAGCTTTACTGTGTGACGAGTAAATGATCCTCCTGTACTGTGTTTCAGGCTCTACAATTCCAGCGGAGTTTAGAGGATATTGAGAAATGGCTAGACCAGGTGGAAGCCAAGTTAGAAAATGCCAACAAGGGGAAAGATCTTTTGACACTGGAGAAGCTTGGAGAGGTTGAAGAAGACATAGCCAGTCATGGTCAAAGACTGCAAGCACTAGTAAACAAAGGCCATGAATTCCAACAAGAGAGTCACTTCCTAGCAGATGCATTAGACAATAGGATCAAAGTCATAGTATACAGGTTAGTTGTCAGTACCCTTTTCCATGTTCTACCTGTACTAATTTACACATTTATTAATGACCTTTCTTAGCCTATGTAATTGTGTATCTTTACTCCACAAAGCACTATAAATTAATGTGCTTTTGGCATGTAGGGTACAAGTTCACCACTTATTGTGACCTCCTTGAGTGCCTTGAATATTGATGGAGAGTACTGCTGTACATGTGTGTTTAAAATTCCCCACAGTAGGGTTGAGGCTGGGTAAAAAAAAAATGAAATGCATACCTCTATGATTGTATATTGTATTTTTATTTATTCATTTATATAGAGCTGACATATTATGCAGAGCTTTACAGAGATTCATCATTCACTTCAGTCCCTGCCCCATGGAGCTTACAATCTAGTTTCCCTAATCCCATTTTTCATTTTTGATCAGAAAAATGACATTGTGGTACAAGTCCCTAGATGTAAGGCAACATCATGATACATGCAAACATGTAAAAAAAATGCAGGAGCGCACACATCAAATTTTTCAAGATTTTTTCTATGGTGCCACCCAAAAATCTTGATCTTTATCAGTATAAGTCTTGGCACAGGCTTGTTGTTGATTTTAACAGAGGATTCCTGTGTAGACCATAACCATGCATTGCACCTCTACACAGGATTCACATTACTGTGTGCAATGAAAGTCACACCAGGTTTATCTTGCCACTGAGGCAGTTACAGTGGTTGGCCAGCCCTTTTTTCACCTTACAAGATGAAAGCTTTTCACAACAACAGACTATACCAGTGGTGGCGAACTTTTTCAGCACCAAGTGCCGATTAGTGATGTCACTCATCAGCGCCTATCCCTGCAGTGCAGGTGCTGATGAGTGATGTCATCGCGCCTGCGTCACGCTATCCTTATGAAAAGTGCTCCTTCAGTGTAGGAGCGGATCCGACCTGAAAATTGTTAGGTCGGGTCCGTGGTCTATACTGAAGGAGCGCTCGCTCGCTGGGGGGGGGATCTAGGATAGTGGTTAGAGCAGTGGTGGTGACGGCGCACGTGCCCACAGGGAGAGCTCTGAGTGCCCTCTTTGGCACGCTTGCCATAGGTTCCCCACAGCTGGCCTATATATTGCAAAGAGCTTGTCATATTACAATCTTTTTTGAATTTCTGTATTCATTTTACTGCTGTGTTGTGACTTATGAGTTATGACTGTGATTTGCTTTTTCTTGTACCGTTGTCCTCTTTCAGGCAATAAAATAATTTATTTCTCTGCATTGTGATGCCACTGTTGTCAGCTGCAAGCCTGAAAGTGATTTTATGGAATAGTTTTATGGGAAGTTAGCATCAGAAATCATTTTATGAAGTTTATGACGTTGATTTTTAATTAACAGAGGAATTCCAAAAACACACTGCTTAAATACTCAGGGAGCATATTTCCTTGACTCAAATAATGCTGTGTAATAAACAGGCAAAGTTAACAAAGCGTGTATTATCAGCGATTTGTTGCAAAAAATTGTTGCTATGGCCTTTAATAAATATGCTTTCTGGCTAATTCATTTGTAGTTTCTAACTACAGCATTATTACCATACACAGGTATAAAAATCTCAGTGAACCATTACAGGAATGCAGGGCTGCTTTGGAAGCAAAGAAGTTGCTTGATCAGTTTTTCCATGACATAGATGATGAGCTGGCATGGATAAAAGAGAAACTGCCTTTGGCCTCATCTAAAGAATGTGGTCAGTCTTTGACTACTGCCCAAGCTTTGTTAGAGAAGCACCAGGTAAATGGCTTTAGAATTGAAGTAGCAGACTAGCCGTTTTGATGACACTATTTTTGAGTTCTCATTTCCTCATTTGCTTGTCAGAATCTTGAGAATGAGATCAGAAACCGAGAGCCACTGTCCAAAGCTGTGATGGCTACAGGGCGCAAACTGGTAAGAGGAAACCACTTTGCAAGTCATGAGATTGAAGATCGCATAAAGCAGCTGGAAGTGTCTACAGAAACTCTTATAGCAGAAGCTGAACGGAGAAGAAAGAGGTTAACCCAAGCCTGTGAAGCCCAACAGTTTCTAACTGAGGTATAATTTATTCCAATAATTGTTATAGGTTTTACTTCACAAGCCAGTGTGCATAGTCACAAACTTACCAATAATAATGCATGAAAGATAGGGTTGTCAACCGTTCATAAATTTATTGACAGTCCATAAAAAAGTAAGCTAATTAAAGGTGTCCATAAAATAATGGAATAGTTCTCTGTACTATTATCATTTTAAAATCTTCTGATCAGACAACTACTACTTGTTTCAGTGCATAAGGTTTTAAAGCACTAAGCCTATTTTTATTCCAGCATGGGTGGTCAGTGGGCAGAGATAAAAAGTAATATTTATATGTACCTCCCTACCCTCTGGTTCTGCAACTTATGGTTGATGCTGCCAGGCATCTAGGGGAGGCAACACTATATGCAGTCATTGTTGGGTGCAGTGCAATATTAAACAAATTCAATCCTTAGGGCATTAATAATAGGTCTTTACAATAGTAGGAAAGGCTCAAATTGATACAGAACAGTGCTTTGCTACTGCTTCTAAGACTGTGCTTTTTCCTAAGTGTACATGTCTCAAACATTAGGAGCTTTAGTGCCTTGAATTGCTAAGAAACACCTTCTTTCCTAGCTTAAAAGCCACAGCACTTTTGACATCTGGCATCACATTTTAGGACTTTAGTTTTGGAAAGAAAAGAGAAGACCTTATTAGCACTGTTATTTTTTAACTTGGTTCTTTCATAAGCCGTGGAGTTTAACTTAGAATCACCCAACAAGTTCAAAGGAACAGGCAAGTTTAGGAAACTGTAACATTTACTGCTTTGACTTTGCTTGAAATTAAGTCAGAGAATAGATTTAAAATTTAGAAAGAAAATTGTGAATAACATTTAGGTCAGTGAGCGGAAATAATTTTTAGCTAAAAGATGCCTCCGGAGTAAATGAAAGAAATAATAAAGGGAGAAGGTGATTGACAGGTGTGTGTGGAGGGACAGGAAATAACAGGAGAAATTATAATAAAAAGGAAATAGGAAGTAAGGACAGTAGTAAGTAGGGAGAGAACAGCATCCCACCAATTCTCCCAAGAAAGGTAGGTTAAGTTTATGCAATAAAAGTGAGTAAATATGGCATATATGATAAAAAAAAAAAAAAAAAATATATATATATATATATATATATATATATATCTAGTTTAAAAAGTTATCAAGTGGATGGTTATGGGTGTGGGAATGGTTCAGTCTTTCATAATGGATGAGCAAGCATTCTCTATTACGTGTTGAGAGTTTATGAGACATATTGTTATATAAGTCATGATTAATAAAGCTGCGTCCAATTTATCCCGTCTCTGGTTGTTTTGTGTGTTTCTTTAAAGTTAACATATAAGGTAAAATGTGAATAAGAATTGAGAGGCTGGATAAATGGGAGGGGCAGTACCCACTACACAGGTCAATGAAGATTCAAATACTTTTTGCAGGTTAAGAAATTATTTCTAATCAAAGATTCCATAACATTTGCAGCTACAAAGCTTTTCGTTTACAAAGTGACTCATGACACCATCAAAGGGGTGCAACAGTAGCGTCAGCACCGGGGATATGTGGGGACCCAATGGCAAAAAAAATTGTATCTTAGAGCAAATAATTAAGTCTGCACTATTACATGGTCAGTAAATAATCTCACATAAACAGACTAAAGGATATCACCAAACAAAGTAGGACTAAAAAATTGTAGTTTCCATTGTGATGGTGCAGCTGTTGGTATTTCTCTCTTTTCTATATAGCTGTGTAACGTATAGTTGTGTAACATATAGCTGTGTAACGTGTAGCTGTGTAATGTATAGCTTGAAAACAGGAAGTTGCCACACTTCCTTACCCCATGGTCCAGTTGTTTTACAGAAAACAGCTGAAATGCCTATTGATTCAATTGGTTTATATAAAATCCCATTTCATGAATCAACTGAATATCATTTATATAGTCTTCTCATATTTCTGAGAGACATTTACAGAGGAACTAAGGGTGTTATTCATTAAGTAATGAATTCTTTTTCCTTAATGAATTTGGCTCAGTTTTACTCACTTTGCCCATTGCGTAGCAAAGTAAATTGTGCATATTGTTGTATTCTCTATGGCTCATATGCTATGCTGTAAAGTGCTGTAATGTGATTTCTGAGCATAGTCTGGCAAATAGTAATGGACAATGTGATGCACTGTAGCAAAATCATCTTAAATATTCTCAAGTTAGAATGCTATAGCGTCATGCTATTATTATGGTGCCGGTTGTTTAGTCTAATTTACAGACATCAAGGCAACCAAAACCACGCAAATGTTTATTTCATACTACTTTATAATAATATAAACTAACTTCATACCAACATCATCATTTCATTATGAACACAAGAATTCTACCAGTCTTGCCTCATTAGTCAAAGCACTTCACGCCTTAAATTAACTATTGTTTTCTTGCTGAGGTTAATAATGTTAGCGTCAAACTTTAGTCTTTAGGGCAACTGGATCTGAATCAACACTACCCTTACAGCAAAGTCTTCCCTATTAAATTTTCAGATGTCCTTAAATGAGTTTGCATAGGAAATTTAAAAAATGCATGCCTGTACCCAAGTGCATCAACGCAAACTCAAACAATCCTGTCTGAAGTCCTTAAAGAGCAACTAAAGCTCATACGGTCCAGGGGTGATTCTCAAGGGAAACTCTGTTTAGCGTTTCACAGTCCAGCTCTGCCTCCTGCTCTCACCTGCATGCTGATATCTTCTGCTCTGCACAGCGCTGTGATCCCCTTCACTTCCTGCTTCCTGTTGAAACCCATTGAGATGAGCATGCTCAGAAGCAGAATTTTGTTGTAAAACTGCTTTTGAGCATGGTCACCTCAGTGATTTGGAATAGAGGGTCACAGAGCTTTACAGAACAGAAGAGATCAGCATGCAGGTAACAGCAGGAGGCAGCGCTGGATTGTGAAAACCCGACCGTGTGAGTATTTCCCCCCTAGACTGAACAAGCTTTAGTTCCCCTTTGATTCACCAAATTTTAGTGCATATGTTTGTTGAATTCATGGTACTACAGGACATTTCGCAATTTGATGAATAACCCCTTTATATATTCCCTTCTGTCATCTCTTTACTCAAGATCCCAAAAATTCTGGTACTAAGCTTTTCATTTTTTATGATTGTTCTACAAATGTAGAGTAACTACTGTTTTAAATTCTTCCCATAATCAAAATTATTTTTCCCTTCTACCTCCTCCATCACAATATCTCTTTTTTTCCAATAAAAAAAAATATAGAAAATGCACTTTTAACAAAATTTATAAAGGTGGTACCCCACATGTGTACAAAGCTATGTGATGTAGGCTGAAAAAAATGTTTAATGGCTCATCGCCAATTAGTATGTACATGTCCCCAAATGCAAATCTGAAAATATTGCTTAGTTTAAAACATGCTTTCTTAATAGCTCTTAGAAGCTGATACTTGGTTGGCGGAAAGAGGTTTCGTGATCAAGGCCACTGACAATGGAAAGAATGAGGAATCTACACAGTCCCTTCTCCGAAAACTAGATGCTACGATCCGGGACCTTGATGGATTTGCTCCCAGAATTAATAAACTAAAAGACACTGGAAAAGGCCTACAGAGTGACAGTGATAATGCAGAGAGGTGAGACTCTTGTGAAGTGCTTCAGGTGCTAATGTAATTATGGAAATATATTATAAATATGGAAATAGGGAAATTTGACTCTTTAAGACTCTTTACAGGTAAGTGATGTGGGCCTAGGCTAAAACACCCAATTTCCACTCCTTCCTGGCATTATATTCTCTGCTTTAAAAAAGGCAATCTAAAGTCTATCATTAGTTCTCCTCTAAATAGTTTGGGGTTTGATATCATAGAGGTCATCATCACTGTTCCCATGGTGACATAACCCTGTCAAACAAACTTGCCATGTATATCTAAACAAACAATGTGTGATATTACATCTTCTGTCACACCAGCCTAGCAGAGTTTATATTCCAAAATACACATCTATACGTAGATAAGTATAGTTATATATTTATAACTTATAAATAGATATTAGGGTTATTGAATAAGCCACTCTAAGATTGGTGTCAGGACAGGTTAGAAAAGGTAGCCTAAGCAATATGTGTTAGTGGGCTGGGGCCCTGTTTAATTCACAGGGCTGTTCCACTGCTACTTTGACAGCAAGTTGTGTACTTACGCACCTCTTTGCATCACTTTGTTTGTTCATGGGAGCACAATTCAACTATTTATTAAGTGTCAAAATACATCAAAGTGGCGAATTCACCAAGGTCTACTGTTCTGAATTTACCAGTTTGACTACATATATAAAGTGATAAATAACACTTGTAAAGTTGGTAACAACAGTGGCGATCAAAATGTGACAAAGTGATGATGATGTCCTTCCTTATAATCAATCCTGCCTATTAATAGTATTTTGCTATCATTCTAAGAAAGATAGAATGAAATTTTGTCCTTTAAAATGATCTATGGGAATCATGGGAAAATGACATCACTTCACTTTGCTTGGCTGAATTGGCATCACTGCACATCCTGCTACTTATTGACTGACTATGACTGACTACTCAGCAAATAGTGTCCAATGCCATTTTATTCTTCACCAAGGCAATCCGCTGAATAAGGAGTAGCAAATTAGAATCTGTCAGATTCAAGGGACGCAAATGCGCTATACTTGTTGAATTCAAACTTTGATGAATAACCTCTGTAATGCGATTTTCACTTATCCCAGGGATTACATGCCTCCATTTGGCAAAATCATCCACAGTTCACACATCAGCCATCTCAGGGAAGTAGGCCTCGCTTACATTAGGAGTAGTACTGTACCTCCTTATAATAAATGGGCGCCAGAGATTCTTTGCCCACAACAGGAACCATTTATTTACAATTATGTACATATATAAAACTTAGCACATTTCTTAGAATAATAGATTCTAATTCCATACATTTCAGCACTGCGTAAATTTGTTGCACTTTATAAATATAATTATATTTACATTCATACATTCATCCATACATATAAGGTACTTTGGAGTATAGTTACCCTTCCTTTAGTAATCTGGATTTTCCTTAATCCAGGCAAGGCGTAACTTATCTCTCAAAGGGTCCGACACAGGAGCTCAGCCACTCTGGACTGCCTGTAGGTAATCTCCACCCTGCTCGATGGAGAGTCTGTAGCAAAGTTCCAGTCTGCACCCAGACCTGGAACTGAGGACCATAACCCACTAAGAACAGCATTTTTTCTTTTACAGGGATCCTTCTCCCCCCCAGGGAAGGCCCTGGGACTACAGCCCACCCTAGAGAAAGGCCTGGAACTAAAGACACTTCTCACTTCCTGAACATGTCTATGGGCGAAATTTAATAAAATCGAAAATTGGCCGAATTTTCAATTTGTGCAAAATAGAAAAAGTCGCAGGTGCGATTTTTCGATTTGAACAAACCGAAAAAGTCGCGGTCGCGGTTTGTACATTGGGAAAAAGTCGCGGTTTTTATAATGTTAAAAAGTCGCGACTTTACATTGGCAAAAAAGTCGCGACTTTCCCCCATTGTAAAGTCGCGACTTTTTACCATTATAAGAACCGAGACTTTTTCCAAATGTAAAGACCGCGACTTTTTCGGTTTGTTCAAATCGAAAAATCGCACCTGCGACTTTTTTCGATTTTGCACAAATCGAAAATTCGGCCAATTTTCGATCTTA
>JAKJJM010061490.1:0-10202 GCA_021901965.1 Pipa carvalhoi | reverse complement strand
GCTCTGAATTTAACTAAGAACTAATTACCTCCAAATGAATTATACAATTAACATGTGTGTGGAATGTGGGAGTTAACTAGACCATTGCCTGTCGTAAATATACAAGACGATAAGACTAGAGTGCAATTAAAGCAGTAGAGATAACATTCAAAGCATTATTTAGCGTACCAGAAATTAAACTATTTGCAAAGTTGATCAGAGTAACAGAGAAACAGAGAGGGACCAGGAAATCAGCGTACCTGTAGGAGTGAGGAGAGATATGGGGAAAACTCCATTTTGGAGAGGTCTGGAGGACACCTTTGACAGCACCTTTGGGGAGAGGCTAAGTGTACCACCTTTGGGGTAATGTTTGCAGGTGTGGGATATTGAAGAGCCTCTAAGACAATGTCTATGGAGAAATCTGTACAGCATATGGGAGAGGTTTGCAGGGGACACTAAACACAATGTCTAAATTGTCTTTGAGGTAACTGCACAACATTTATTGCAATGTCAGCGGGGGTCAATGACAAGGTTGACAGAATGTACGTGGACTCCTGTTTTCAGGTTCTCTGGTGGTCCCCAAGAACCCAAGTCCAGTGCTGTCCTCATCCCAACACATTTTGCGAAGTGAAGGTTATAACTGATGACACAATACAATAATGGATAATGATAAAGTCCAAGGTCATAAGAGCTTACAATTTAAAACATGAAGGGGCATGATATATTAGAGATTCCAGTACCATTGTAGTATATGGTGTGCTTAAATACTGTGTGGGCCAGCCAGTCAAAATTTTCAGAATAATTCAGAGTTGAGCGTGCAATCTCTCAGGCAGATGTATGTTATAGAGTTCCCCTAGAGAGACCGAAGTAAAGTAGGGAATTGAATTTTGTAATATTTTGAAGGTGAACATGGTAAATAAAAATACAGGGGCAGGGCAAAGGTCATTAGCAAATCTGAAAATATGGTTGTGGGTGACATTTGGATAGAAAGGAAGATATTTAGGTGAGAACTTTACTGGGAATGACTTTGTATGCCAGCACCAGAGTTTTATCTGTATTCAGAGGGTTTTTAGGAAGTTAGCACAAACATTGGTAGAGGGTGACAAAGCAAAATTATGCTGGATGCTGCAGATAGGGGGGATTGATTTGGTGATAGAGTGATGATGGGAAGGGTAATAAAAAGGGCACTGCAGTAATTGAGACTGGAGATGAGTGCATGCATGAGCACTTTTGTAGCATTTTGGGGAAGGAAGGGCCAAATGCAATAAATGTTTTAGAAATGGAGGAGGCATAAATTAAAGACTAACTGAATGTGGTGGGGGAGGACAAAGTTAGGTGGGAAATAAGGGCCTCATTGACTAAGGTTTGAATTCATCTGTCAAATTCACTTCACTACAATTTGAGTCGCATTGCCAAAATAGACATAAATTAAGTAAAGAATACACTTGTTGAACAGGAAGACAGTAGCGAACACTGTGCATAGTTTGATATAGTCAGTCAGATAGAAGTAGTATGAAAAGTCATGCGGGTGAGGCGAGTTCAACAAGTGAAGGACAGTGACATCAGTCTTATCATATCTACCACTAACTGTATTCTGTGAATATTCTATATATTTCTATGTCACCTTCTCCCTAGGTCATGTCATTTAATCGCAGTTGCCCTTGTCACTTTTGAAAGGATAGTCGCCTTATGCAACCCTGCCTTGAACCCCCCAATTCACCAGTATGAAGTGGCAAAGTCAAACAGCTGAATCCAGAGCAATTCACCTAGTCGCATTCTCTCCTTCACACAACTCCTCAGCTTAGTCAATAGTAGAAATATCTGTGCACATGCACGCTAAATGATCCGAAGAGCTTCATAAGATTGCGACTATGCGAAGGCAGCCAAAACATACTAAATTAGAAGAATATTGTAGTGTCCTTTAGATTTGGTTCAAAATCCAGATTGAAAGAGGTCATGCAGGAAGTGGGTATGGAGAAAGTATGTTATGCATGTAAAGACCAAATGTTACAGTAGCTTACAGGTAAATAGGAGTATAGATATGACACAGTAGCATGATAGGGAACCTGGATTCAGCTATGACATTTTTCAGAATGGGTTTGGTACCTAAATGTTCATATATTTCTGGGAAAATAACAGATGTTTGTGAAAGGGTGAAGATTTATGTAAGGTAAGGTAAACAGATGGGAGAGATTGCTTTGATAAGATTCAGAGAAATGAGATCAAGAAGACTTTTTATCAGGTAGAAAGAGCCTAGGAGTGCAAACAATGTATCTTCTACTATGGGGATAGGGTGTAAGTAGGGCAGAGATTGTCATGTGTTGTGTGAGCTTGTTGATATTACTTACTTTACATTGTTTTTACTTTTTTTAAATAAATTGCTAGGTCTTGGGCTGTTAGGTTAGTAAGGGTTCTTACTGTAGGGCTAAAGAGAAAGTTGTGAGACTGAAGTTGTTTGAGGTTACAGGATAGAGTGGAAATAATAAAAATTAAGTAGGCTTAATAAAAGTCCTGTGACTTATGGTCCAAAAGTAAACCTCTCCATTTGCTGTGTAAACTTCTTTAAGAGCAAGCATCAGTGAGAGAGTGCAGTTTCAGCTTCTAAATGACATCAGCAGCTCAGCTTCCTGATTTGTCAATTGGAATGTTTTATTAGCGGATCTCCAAAATGACAGATCTTTCAACTTATTTATGCCACAGATGGTTAAATGCATTTCAGGAACTCAGTTTTATTATTTTATTATTGTGGAAGAATGAGAGTTTCACCAGAACAGCAGATTTATTTTCACAATGCAGTGTATTTGTTTTTTCAAGTCTACCACAGGTGAGTTCATCATGGGAAACCTGTAGGCATTTGTGTACTTGTGTACTTGTATCAGCTGGTCATGCTTTTCTCATGATTAATTTGTCTGTGGTAACCTAAAAAAACTTTCTGCTCATGCTGCTAAATATGAGTAGGGGAGAGGGGACTGCAGTACAACTACATGAATCTATTGCCATATTTTTAAAACTGCATTCACAAAGTATATTCCTTCTTTTAATTTGCCCATAACATTTTGGGAGCATCTTATGGTTCAATACATCTTAAAGTCTAAAAAAATACAATGAATACATTTAGTGACATAAATAAACATAAACAGCGGCTTTCTCCATTGTCGTTCAGCAGCATGGCAGCATCTCTGAAGATTAGGTTAAGTTGTAATGCCATGGTTAACACTGTGGAGCATGCTGGTGAGGGTAGAGAGTAGTGGGGCACCTTTACACGTGAATGGGGGTGTATTTTTGTAGTGAGTGTACTGTAAGCTTGACATTTTGTGGTGGGGCAGAATATAATCTGGAAATAGCATTAATTAGTGGTCAGCAAGGTTTTCTAAAAGACAGATCTTGTCAAATTAATTGCCTTGCTTGTAATGAGATAGTGAGCTGTCTGTAGGGAAGAGATGTAGAGATGTCGTCTTCTCAGATTTTACCAAGGCTTTTGTCATCCTTGCAGGGGAATCTGGACAAATTTGTAGCACGGGCATCTAAGTTAAAATTAGATTTAAAGTTGATAAATAAAGGGTTATGCACCTGGGTCTAAGAATCTACACTTAACTTAAATCATTAATTGAGTAAGGTTCAGATAGTCATTAACAGATCTTTAGTGTTTTTAAATATTATGTGTGTAAGTGAGTAAGCCTTTATTAAAAGGGACTTTAATCAAAAGAGATAAATGTGATGTTGACTGGTAAATAATCACGTTTTATATGCATTATAGGTTTGACCTCCAAATCCCAAAAGATCTGTTAAGATTTCAGAGAAGTCTCTAACTATGTATGTTTGAGTAGTACTGCTTGTTCATACCAATAACAGTAAAAAATGGTAATAATTCTACTGTTCCTTTGATCTTAAAACAAGGAATGGAATGTGTTTTTTTACCATTTTAACTGGGTCCTCTTACTTTGTAATCCAATACAGGTAGTCAAAAAAAGCAGAAACAAATATAATTTTACAAAACTTTTTGCTAGTCTACACAATAGGACAATTTTTAAATCTAGATTGAAATACATCCAAATAAAACTAATTCTTGGGTGACTTTCCCATGAATATTAATGTGGCATAAAAGAAAAAAGTTTTCTGTGAGGATTCAAGCACCAGGCTTCTACTGAGTAATTAGCTTTTTGCAACCAAGCTTGGAAGCTGCCTTTAAAATAAATCTGTTACTATCTTTCAATTACCCCCCTCCACCTGCAGTTCTATATCAGATACACTGACCTTCTCACCAAGGATCCCCAGATGATAGGCATTTACCTTCAATATTTGTTATTATCATTCTAGAGTACAAATAGCAATAGTTTTCACCGTATTAACATTATTATGCCATTTTCACACCGTATTCATGCCACATCAGCATGTTATTTTTGTAAGCTGCATAACTTATTCATCTATTGAAAAAACCAAGACCTCAGCATCTGAGAGCTTTTTATAGAGCGATAAAACCACATTTTAATTATCCGCTTTCAAAGAATCAGTAGAGTATTAGTATAATCATAACTTGGCCATAACTTTACAATCATTCTTTCCTTTTGTTTATTTGAAAAGATTAAATAAAATTCACTTCAGGCCTTGATAATTATTTTCAGGAACTGATTAATGTTTATTGTAACAGTGTTGAAACATGTTTACAGATACACTGAGAGATGAAGCTCATAGGTTAATATTTATATTAAGGAAACAATATCTCCAGCAGTTGGCAATCTTTTTCTCTGGTCATACGATATTTATATAGCAAAGAGGTTTTGACAATGATGGATTTCCTTAGGAAACTTCTTAGTGGTTGATTTTGTTTGCATTTCCAATTCCCAGTGTTTCTTTTTGTAATTCTCCACATTGTGAAAATATGACCTTATTTTGATTCTCAAACAGAGTCTTTTCTTTCTTCCTTTTGTTCTACCTCAGCCATTGGCTATCAGATGCCACCAAGAAAAGAAGACAACTAGAAATCATCAGATGTATAAAGAATCTATCAAGAGATAATTAAAACGAAAAGTTAAAGGGGATGTTTTCATTACAGTTATTTTATGATGTTGTAGACAGTAGTATCATATGAGACCTTTTGCAGTGGGCCTTTATCTGAATTGACTTTCTGTCCCAATTTATCTTTTTCAGAGTCACTGCCCCCCCATTCAGAAAATCATTTATTCTTATATGGTTTCATTATATGTATTTCTGTTAATGCCCTGTACTATCTCTCTTGCCGTGTCTATATATTAGCAAAATTACCAGCTTTTCTATTTACCTAACTCAGTGGTTGGCAAACTTAGTGGAGGAGGAAGCCAATTCGCTCTCTCCTCCACTGCCGACTAAACACTGTGGAGCCGGGGGAGGAGCGCAAAGGGCTAGGAGTGGAAGCACCCGATCCCATGACCCGCTGATGTCCAATCAGAAGGAGCATTGGCGGTCATGAGCGGGACGGGGCCACGGCGGGGTGCTGTGAGCCGCAACGCAGCGGCTGAAGAGCCAGATGCTGCTCGCGAGCCACACATTGCTGACCCCTGACCTAACTTATAACCTTGGAGCACTAGCAGTAGTCTTCATGATTTCATTCACTTTTCACTTAAGCCTGACACTTTGGGAGGAATTTAATAAAGTCGGAAAGACCGCTAACAGCCTTTCCGATTCTTGCACAAGAATCAGAAAGGCTGTTAGAGGTCTTTCCAACCTTATTAAATTTCGCCCTTTGTGTTACTGCACTTATTAATCCTCTATCTGTGTAAGTCTGCCCCCATTTAGATCATAAGCTCTGTGGAACATGGTTCTGCATCCTCTTGTTCACCCACTGCCTGACACTTCGAGTGATTCATGAGTCTATGCTTGTAATTGACTGCACTTGTATTTAATTGTGCACATCTCCCATGCCTGTATTATTTTATTGTATTTTTGAATTGTTCAGCCCTGCATAACCTAGCGGCACTTGATAAATAAAATTCTAAAGGTGTATATATACATAAACATATATACATAAACAATATTTATGCTTCCAGAAGCTCACCAGTACCCTACCACACACTAACCCTTATTTACTCACTCTTGTATGCTTTTATTGATGAATTTGAGATTAAATAAAACTGCATGATTAGAAAGGTTTTTTCTGTATTTTACCACATAGCATCAGAGTCTTGAAAATACACCTGTCACTTCTCTGGCCTCCCCACCTCAGTTGTACACTACGCTGTAAGGTTTGACAATTCCTGCCAACTTGGAGCTCTCCAAATTGGCAGGAAATTGGCATTGTCGATTCTCCAATCAAGTCCTGAGCTACAAGGTCTAATAGGAATCAGGCCGTAGGAGCTGCAGTATGAATATTTACCTTATCTCAGATGCTTCTGTTGCTGTGGCAGTGCTTTGGGGAAAGGTGCATTTTTTTCATTGTGAGGTGATCTCTGTAAAGTGATAAGCTCAATACCTGATCAACCAATCTGGGGAAAGGGGTAAAGAGAGCTGACAGATCTACTCTATGGGGGCTTTAACATTCCAAAAATTTTCAATTTTAAATTTAATTGAAATACCTAAATGAGCTATTGTACATTGCAATGGTGTTCCTAGTCATTTTAAACAAGGTTTGGGGTGGTCAATTCCGGAAACTCCGAATTTTCTGTCCCGGATTCACTGATAGTGAACTCCCATTATAAAATCGTGACTGTTTTAGTCGCGGTCGCGATTTTATAATGGGAGTTCGCTATCAGTGATTTCGGGATGGAAAATTCGCAGTTTCTGGAATGATCCCCTGGGTGATACATTGTTCTGATGAAGCATGAGTGTCTTGTTTTGTCATCTATTCATAGCAGGTGGTACTGTTCTATTGCTGTCTAATGAATAGATCAGATGTGTCCACAGTGGTGATAAACAGTTCCACAAGATATTCTTGATAATACATACAAAGCAGTTTACCGATCACATAATTATTTTATCATATAGGAAATGAGTATGGAGATTCCTTACCTACAAGAAATGTAACATCATATTGGATCCTTGGTGCTTGGGTTATCCTGAGTGATTTACAGTTACGATCATTTCTGTATTGTTTTCTGGTCTCTGCAACATCCAAGAGATTAGACAATCAGTCAAACATGCACAGTGTTTTATAAAGATATTAGGGAAACCTTAATGATGTATGCTAAGCAAACATATTCATGAAAATGTTGTATTCTGTTAGCTGTATTCAAAGAAGAAATCAGCAGAATGCTTTATCGAAATCTTTTTGAAGGGGACATGCAGAGATATGACTCACTTATGTGTAATAAATATGTCCATTAAATAGGCTTTATGTTCAAATTATTTTCTGACTATTACTATAAATTAGAAACACGTGCTGTTGTAATAACCAATGCATATGAACATATATACATATTACCTCCTGAGCTTAGAAAAGAGCTGTGAGCAGAATAAATTAGTCAGCCAGTCAAACTGTATAATAACCAGTTTTCATATAGTAATTCTATAGGGTTTACTAGACTAGAAGACAGATTCAAGGAAATTAGGGGAGCATGCCTCATTGGCACACAAAAAATATATTTCAATCTGTCTTTGGATAAAAGAATAGGAAAAGCACTTTCAAGTCTATGTAATTATGTGTTTTATTAAATAAACATCAGATCTAGCATATCCATGATTAGGTGCACAGAGACATACAAATCCAAAACAGGTTGCAGAACTCTCCACCATTTAGATTAAGGTACAATGTTATATGAAGATGTAATCCCAAGATGCTATGGCAAGCCCCAAGAGATTGGACCACACATTGCTGTAGTTAATTTCATGTGTTACCTCATTTATTTGCAGTCACAGGTGACAAGGTACATAAACATTATTTTTAGTCGGGGGGGTTGAAACATTATTGAACTTTTCAGGGAAGAAATCCTCCCTTCATCAGATGTAGATATACCTTTCACCTGTGGATGCAAATTATGGGGTAACACCTGAAATTCACTACAGCAATGTTCCATCCTGTCTTTCGGATTTTTTTAGGTCCACAGTTGTTGGATTTACAATTTTAATAATACTGGAGAGGTTAATTAGCGCACATATCACTGCCTTTGAATTATGTTTGCAGAACTACATAAAATATAATCATTGATTCAAATGTTTCCTTGATTTGATTGTAGGCTCATCCCATTGTTATTTGTATAACTCTATATGTTTAAACTAAAACTAATGTTAGATGTTAATTATAACGCAGTGTAATAATATTTAGATGCTACTGTAATACTGCAGTCTATAAAACACCCTGAAGATCACAGTGTCATACATTATTAAAAGAATCCCTGGTGTCCATGATATGTTTTGTACCACCCCACTGTGTGTGTTTACAAGCCAGCTAATCCTAAATAGGGAGGCTACCACTGGCATTGGCTCCTTGCTGGATACTTAGTCAAGCATTAGCTACTGGAATTTGCTTGATGGCAGGTCAAGAAGACTGTTATGGCAACATGTCTGTGTTTGGAACTTAACCAGTAATAGTTTCAACAAGTTTTAGATGTTGTTTTAACATAGCTTCTGTAAATGCAGAAACAAGATGCAAAATGTAACATTCGGAGGTATCCATTAGTAAGAAAACAGAGTAAGAAATAGAATGAGTAAAAGCTCAAGTGGCTGGGTAAAATACCTCACTAAACACAACTGCCCATAAATAAATGAATAAATACACAATATGCCAAATTAGTTTGTCTCCTACACCAAAGTTCTGTATATACAGTTTGGATTTCGCACAAATAATTTTGTTTCAATTGGGGACAGGCCATATGCTTCCTATTACTTGTTGACTTATTGTGTGAAATAATGGCCTGTTAAAAGTCTTAGTTATACTTTAGTACATCAGCAATAGCTGCAATGAGTGAATAATGTGGTGGGTGGACCCAAATACAATGCGAGGAAACAAAGGGAATGAAGTCACACCAGGCGCCAAAGGCCCATTGTCAGGCAGCTGTGTTCAGTGCATTGCACCTAGCCAACTACACAGTAAGATCCAGCAGGTTGACTTTATTTCAGAGTAGCAGCTAAATAAATTCATAGCCCAGTGTCTCATAGGTCCTTTGAAAATTCATTTCACAGACGCAGTAACATTGCTTCATTTAGAGAACTATCTCTGTCTTAGTACAGGAGGATCTACAGTTAGTTATAATGCCGCTGATTCATCCACCCATGCATGCATAGAAAAGGAAAGCTTGGAATTTTTTACTTGCTTTAAAATTAAGATTAACAAATAATGGGCACTACAGAGACAGAAAAGAACAGAAAAGCACATAAAAAAGCAATACAGTTACTAGCCAGATAGGCAACGTATGGTAAAATAAGATATGCTTAATGCCTTCTAACTTGTTTTTTGATGATTTCTTTGTACCCAACATTCAGATTGAACACATGATTGCATGTGCCCATAAAGACTAACTATTGCTGTAGCATGGAATGAGTTAACCATCCCTCTTTGTGTTTGACTAGTGATTAATTGAAATCCCCAGGTGTTGAATACATTAGAGCAGCAGATCCATTGATTAAGCTGACCCTTCTGCAATAGGTTAACTTGGCTTCCTGGCCTGTCTTCTAATTTAATTTAAGCATATGACTGTCAATTGTTTGTTTATTTCAACAGCCAGCAATGCAACCACAAACTGAACTGAAGCACCAATTAATAGAATGACAAGTATATTAAATATAGAAAACCCCTATTGACAGTAATATCATTTTCAAACAAGTGGTTATAGACAAGTGGTTTCATCTTGCCAAAATAAACAGTGCTAATTAAAGCCTGCTTTTCCAGAAGAATATAAACCCCACTTAGATAGGACACTTGGTCTTATTAAAATTGGTGAGCAAAAGTGACTTTCTCTAATGTTTTTAATATAAATAACAAAGGCAGAGTAACAACATTTTCACTTACGCCAAACATAGTTTATTTTTAAATTAAAAAAGTTGGAGTTTCTGTGAAACATGCATTGCATGTCTGTTACACTCTGAGATATCAACTAACATATGTTTATAAAACTCTCCCTGCAATAATGTAAGATTCATTTTAGTGGATTGTCTATTTAATGCCATACATAATGCAAAATTAAATAATAAGGATGATAGCATATAACAACAAGAGTTGTAAATAAATCTCTTTCTTGATAGGCTTCCTGACTAGAGTTGGTCGAACAGTAAAAAGTTCGGGTTCGGGAACATTTCCGAACATATTGAAGTTCGGT
>JAKJJM010061472.1:0-10545 GCA_021901965.1 Pipa carvalhoi | reverse complement strand
CCACCCACACACACCACCCACACACACACACCACACACACACACCACACACACACCACACACACACACCACACCCACACACCACACCCACACACCACACACACACACACACACACCACACCACACACACCACACCACACACACACACCACACACACGAGAGATTGCATGCTTTAAATATTATTGGATTAAGAAAGTGACCTGCAACCTTATTTGTTGTCCAATGGAACCCCTAAAAAGCTACAACTAGGATCCTTAAAGGACAATTGAAACTGTATTTCCTACCTGTTTTATTACAACATTCACCAAATGGTGGCTCTAATGTAAGGCAGTCACGTCCATTTTATATTTATGCAACTATTTATTCAAAACTTATATATTTGTTTATTTTCTTATTTAATTGGTGCCTATAGCCAAATGAACGGTCACTTTATGCTTGTGCATTTGTTACCCTCCTATCTGTTTATGTAAGTCTTCCTCCTATTTAGATTGTAAGCTCTATAGAGCAGGGACCTCCATCCTCTTGTTTTAAACATGGCCTGGCACTTAGAGTGATGTATTTTCTTGATTTATATTCTTGTAATTTACTTCACTTGTTCTTTGTTAAGCACTTTCCCTTGTCTGTATTATAATTGTATTGTTGGATTGTACAGCGCTGTGTAACCCTGTGGCGCGTTATAAATAAAAATATACATACTGTACATACATACATACATACGACCATTAATTTATTTTGGGTGGGATTTAGAGAGCTGTCACATCTACTTTTAGCTTCTATAAAATGTTGGGATTCTATCTATTTTTCCCATGTAACCAAGCTAGAGCTCTGATTTTTATATTTACTATTATGCTATGATAGGCTTTTTTAACAAAGAGCTTAAGCATACCTTTCATTTGCATATTACTGTACAAAAATATTTACAATAATATTTCTATGGTGCCTCTGGACACCTATAAGGATTGGTCTGAAACAGCTGTTATCCTGCTGCCGAGATTTCCTGGCAGTTTGAATTTTACAGTAAATTGTATAGTAAAACAGCAGTTGATCATTTAATCATGAGCAATTGCTGTTGCTCCATTATTTGGCTTTTGGGTATTAGCTAGAGGCTGTTCATTTTAGCAGAGTAATTGCATATTGTACTAAAATGTGATGTGCTTCCATGGAAATATTTAACAAATGCAGTCAAGTACTGGAAGAAGCATGTCGTAAAGCAGGTGTAAATAATCTTATGGTTTAAATTGTCTCACAACATCTTAACTGCTCAGGTACTTTTTTATTGCACTTTTTCTGATCTGTTTGTAGAGTATTGTACATGGCATATGGGACATTTTCAATATTTTGAACTTTTGTTATCTTTATTGTTTACAGTGCCACTAACAGTTCACAATGATATCTACCAGCTTTAGTTATCTACATTTTTCAGACGTGATCATTTAATACTTGTTTGCTTCTAGGATGTGGAAATGGAAAATACCTCAATATCAACCATAAAGTATTCAAAGTGGGATGTGACTACTGCTTACCATTGGCAGAGGCTGCACGCAGTCAAGGGCATGAAGTAATGGTGTGTGATGGCCTTAAGCTACCTTATCGCAGTGGATGCTATGATGCTGTTCTTTCTATAGGAGGTAATTTGGTTCTACAAAAGCATGTACAAGTTAAATTCAGCATATGGGCAGTGCGGTAGCTCGGTGGTTCAATTCCACCCTGGACTTCATCTGCATGGAGTTTGTATGTTCTCCCCACACCTATGTGGGTTTCCTCCGGGCACTCCGGTTTCCTCCCACATTCCAAAAACATCTGTGTGTAACTGAATAGGGAAACTAGATTGTAAGCTCCATGGGGCAGGGACTGAAGTGAATGATGAATCTCTGTAAAGCACTGCATAATATATCAGCGCTACATAAATACAATACCAATAATGATCTACTTAACTAGGTGAAAACACTTTTTGATATAATCAGAGGGAAGAACCTAGACTGATGTTTATTCCTTATAATACTTTACTAAGTAGAATGTATCGAAGAGAGGTGGTTGGAAAAATGGTACAAAAAGAGACTGAGGTATAGATAGTAGTACAGACATCCATGAAGGGGAGAAAGAAATGAAAATTCTCCATAAAGTGCTTTCTAAGCATAATCTGGCGAATGGGAGAAATGATGTATTTTACAGAATTCCAGATAAATAGGCATATTGTCGCAAATTGATGTCCTCTTTACATGACTACATTCTAGCAATACGTATGTATTAGTCTAATAAAGAATAATGTTACAGTATTGTTGCCTAGCCGCCAGTTGTTTTCTACAATCATTTCAATGGTAGACGGTTTCTAGTTCATGTTGCCACTTTACTGCCATATTTTTCTAAGCTTTTTATGGGAAATATTGCCAGAATAGTTGCAGGAACCCTGCGGAAATCCCCCTAATTTACCTCTTTCATCTGGCAAAGTACACGTTGCAGGAATTCACACTTTGACACATGATAAATACATGTAGTGTTGTTGCATTGGCAGCAAATAGATGCAAATTGTCACAAATTGAACTTAAATTTTCCACATTGCAGAAAACAACATCCTTCCAATAAGTGAAGTTTGACAAGTGATGAATTGTCACAAATTCACACATTTATGCAACAGTTTAATGACTCCCGTTGACTGTAAAAAGGAGTAAGAAAAGATGTAGATAGTTCAGACTGCCTGGATAAAACATATATCTGTATACTTCCTAAAATAGGTATACCATTCTGGAAAACCATTTTCTTTTGTTAAAAAAAAAAAAATCTATTTTCATTTTGATGATTTTCAGCACTTTGTAAAATTATTGCTAGAGATTTGTGCAAAAGAATCTCTGGTGAAATCCAGGAAAATTTGAAGAAGGGAGATCTCGCTCTCCAAAAACGATAAATCATACTTGATACAATACCGACTAGGGGTTCATTCACAGTACTGTCACTGAGCTCTTGAGATAATGTTTTAATTAACTGGATTGCTTTTTGCATTCATTGAGGCACATTTATGGATTGCAGTTTCTACATATTTCCTTTGATTAATTGCTATGGTTGGGATCAGGTTGAAAATCTGGTTGATCAATTACCATGTCACCTATCAAATATTGTTACCAATTGACTGGAGTCCCTAAGTTCCACTCTGTGAATGGATAGGTCTGTCCATCTGGTCTTACATGTTTGGACTGTCACTGAACAAGACAACCTTATAAGGTCACCTTGGTATAAAAATTGAACCAGTAGAGTAACCTAAAATAATGAGGTTGATTATTATTGTACAAGCTAAAAGTTAAATGGTTATTGGTTGTTATGGGTTACTGCACTGGTGCAAGTCTGCACCTATGATAGAATATCTTACTAGTTGGTCTGTGTATTGCTGTCAGTTTTAAGTGCTATTTATGTTTTCAAGTTACTTATTTTAATAACTATCTTGACATCTTATTCTTTCAACAGTGATCCACCATTTCACAACTAAAGAACGGCGCATTCGAGCAATTCTGGAAATGACTCGGATTTTAAAAGTCGGTGGACAGATTATGATTTACGTGTGGGCAATGGAGCAGAAAAAAAGAAAATTTGAGAAGCAAGATATACTGGTTCCATGGCATTTTGAGCCTATTGCACCCAGCACTGCATCTAAGGAAAAATCTAAAGCACCAACAAGTAGTTTAAGTAAGAGTTTATTTAGCACCAAAGAATTGCAACTGAGGGCAAAAAGTGCCTCATACGAAGATAAAAGGGCATCTAGAAATATTCTTCAATTAAGACTATCAAAATCCCTAGAAACAGGTTTAGATTTAAATAATGAGTGCAATGGCAGCCATGGGTTACGAAGTCAGTTTTTTAATATAATTCAGAATACATTTAAAAGTGGATATGTATTTGAAGGGTCCAAGCCAATAAATTTTCTACAGCGCATTGGTGATTTTCTCCCAAAATCTATACAAAACTTTGAGACTAATGCAATAAAAGTCACTGAAGCACTGAGGATCCCACTGCACAAAATGAATATTAAGAGCACTTTTCATACTGACCCAGTAAATAGCACTGAAATGATCAAAGACTATAGTAATGTTGCCTTACTAGATATGGTTTCTATTTCTAACAAAGAAACTATACAGACTACACTGAAACAAAATCCCTTTACAAAACCCACCGATTCTTTAGAACTAGACCATGAAAAAGCAATGAAGGAGCATTTTTTGCCACCGTATTCAAAAAGAGAGAGTTTTCGGTACTACCACATTTTCAAACGTGGTGAATTAACTGAACTAATAGAAAAATGTATTCCTGAACTCCACGTGGTACAGACTTATTTTGATCATTCCAACTGGTGCGTCATCGCTGAGAAAGTTCAATTTTGGAAGATCTGATCTTTGGTTACACAAGTGTATTTTATTTTTATTTTTTTATACTCAAAATTTCTCTTTTTTTGATTGTAGCAAATATAAATGCTTTTAGGTTTTATTATTGTTTTTAATACCATAACATCTTTAGAAACTGTTTTAATAAATGATTACATATATTTATGGATGCATTATTGTTTTAATGAAATTTGTCTTTAAAGGCATGAATTCTACATAAAATAAATCCTGAATAGTAAGGAGAATGTCTTTTCATTTATTGCAGCAGAGCATTTGTCAGATAAGTAATGGAAGGAGAACATCTTACCTGTGTATCCAAACCTGTCCACCATGTATGGTACTAGTTTTTTGTCTTTGTTTTACACTGTCATACATGGAACACATCTGGTTTAGGATACAGTCAAACAAAGTGATTTAAAGTGATATTCACCTGTCAGTCTAGATTCAGCAGCTGCTGACAAGACCCGAAGTCACAGAGGAGCACTGTAGCGCTCAACTTACTTCAGTGTGGAGAAGCACTGAGAGGAGGCACATCTCTGGAGGAAGGTCAGAAGGGGGCAGGCAGGGGAAGAATGGGAGGAGGGAGGGCAGGCAGGCAGGGGAGGAATGGCAGGAGGGGAGGGCAAAGAAGTACTTTATTCATCATTGGTTAGCAACAGCGTAAGAACGTTATTAAAAAGAACTCAGATTTATTATACTTTAAAAGTGTTGGTCTTACATAAAATGCACACATTTACTTGTATTTAGTTTTAAACATATTATATGGCTCTCACAGAATTGCATTTTAAAATATATAACGTTCATGGCTCTCTCAGCCAAAAAGGTTCCCAACCTCTGCACTAGACAACGGAAATTTCTGTTTGGACTGGCAGGATACTTATTTTTATGAAGTATTTCTTCTCTACTTCTCTGTGCTGGTTGCAGCCAAATTGGGCTTTCTGGGGAGCATCATGAGTATGAATTATCTTAGACTTCATCAGAAGCCATAGGACTGGATGTGGGTTTTACTTAACCAAAGAAACATGACTGTAGCCACAGGGCAGCAAAACAAACTCAAAATAATATTAATCAGGAAATTGGCTTTAAGGATAATATTGTTATCAGTTCCATGTCGACATAACTATCCAAATGGCATATTTTCTTTTCTGGTATTACTGGTCCTTTAAATAAAAGGGGTGCCAGCATCACACACAGATTACAGAGAAACCTGAAAAGCTTCTACCTCCATTTTTGCAGGAAAAAGTATTTATTTATTTTTAAACAGGTAAAGCAATACATAAGGCATATAGAAAGGCGTCTGAGTACCTTATGCATTGGAGCGCAACAAGAAAAATTAACAGCTGAATGCACAAATGATAGATGTATAACTATGGCACACAGAGGATTGCTACTGTATGAAAGTAAAGTACAATACAACATAAGTACACAATATATTGTGTAATAGGGAGTCATTTAGAGAATTTTTAAAATGCCTAAATCAGATTACAGAGAATCAAAATGCCATTTGCTCTGTGCTATGGCTTTTTTAAGGTGTCCTTTTAACAGGCTTTGTTCCAATGTGATTTAACTTCTGCTGAAACCCAGTCTAAGGGGGATATTTCTAAAAGTTGAAAAATTTTTGATCACTTAATGCTGGAAAAACAGTGCTTTTATTGCCACATTGAAAGTGACATTTTGATGCATTTCATTTTACATTAAAAAAAATGTTTTCAATCCTATGTAAACCAATGAAAACCTTTTACAAATATCCCCCTAAAAATTGTGTGTCCTTGCACAACATGAAATGGTAGAAATTTCTGAACATCATGAATGTAATAAGAGATTTTTTTATTAAAAAATAAACTGGTTTAAATGTGACAGTTTCTGTACTGGTTTTTAACTATTTTCCCATTTAAGAAACTTTAATATCCTCATTTGTTTGATTGTGTCTAGAGCTGATGCAATTATTTTGATAGGACTTTTCAGTTTCAATTACTTTTCCCCATGGCAATACCAGCTATTTTCTCTGCTATTACTTTTCACTTTTGATGCATCAGTGCTTATCAAAATTAAATATTTTTTTGATTAAATTTATTTTAAAATGTTTGCCACACCTGACCTAGCATGAACCATATTTACACCTCAGTTGAGCGGTGGAAATCTGAAAATCATGTCAAAATTGCTGCAGAATTGCACGGAAATTCAGAAACACTATATGGAAATGGAAAAATAACAATCTTTTTATTTTCATTCTTTTGAAAATTAGTTGAGGAAAAAACTAGTTAACTAAATCTTTTATTTGTCTGGAGTGGGCTCTAAAACAAAGAAAATCAACTAGGATAGTAAGAAATTATTTTTTTTATTATATTTAGTTTTTACTCAACTTTAACATAACATGTGAAAAACATGTAGATATAGTCACATAGTAGATAAAGCTTTGGAAAATATAGACCCATTCGATTGCCTGCATTGGGGAGATGATTATTCTATGTGAAGGGACCATCCGTACTGAAAAAGATCTGGAGCCTCATTGACTAAAGCGTGAATTCACATTGCTACAATTCAAGTTGTATCGCTAAAATAGTTGCGAATTCACTTCTCATTGTTGAATGCGCTTGTCGAACAGGTGGACCGCAGTGATTTCTGTTGGATGCATAGTGTGGCATAGTCAGTCAGTGAAAGCAGTGACATCAGTCTCATCATATCCCACTAACTGTATTCTGTGAATATTCTATTTCTATGTCACCTTGTCCCTAGGTCATCTTGTCACTTAGTCGTAGTCAGCATTGTCACTTTTGAATGAATAGTTACCTTATACAATATCAGAGCCCTGCCATCAACCCCCCAAATTCGCCAGTCTGTAGTGGCAAAGTCAAACACGTGAATTGGGAGCAGTTCATCTAGTCATATTCACACCTTCATACCACTCTGCTTTTTTTTTTTTTTCCCCTTTCTGCATATTGTCAATACTGCTTAATCAATAGTAGAAATATCTGTGCGCGCGCATGCAAAATGATGCAAAAAGTTCCATACGATTGCAACTTGCAGTCACCTGAATTGGTTGTGTATTTGCCACTTTGCAGACTTGGCGTACATGGGGAAGTAGAGAACAGACGTAAATTCACAGCTCTACGCGACTTCAGACTTTAGTCAATGAGGCTCCTGATTGCTTATGTTGGTATAAGTAAACTTCCAATTGCTGTAGAACAGTCCTATTTTGGGGGTTCTGTCCTGCAATCCTAGGCACCACCCCTCCCTTGTTCCAGCTCTCCTGCGCTTTAAAGGACAGCAGTAGTACTGTCTTACTTTAACAGTGCTATGGCAGTCTTAGTTTCCCTACTGGAGCTCCCCTCACTATTTCCTTTTCTGTAAGCCACTCAATGATTGGAGCGACATACATAGAAGGAAGTGAACATGAAGCCACAGAGGGAGCTCCAGTAGGGGAACCAGAGAATCAGCAGCATGGTTACTGCAGTACAGTGAGGGGTGATACAACAGATTACCTCAATTTCCAATAATTACTGGTGGTGAGGGGTAAAAGACATTCAGGGGAGTTCATCAACGGGCCAAACTTTAGAGGCTAGTAACCCATAGCAACTGATCAGAGGCTGACTTTCATAATTCAAGATCCCTTATCAGTAAATACTAACTAGTAATTAGTTGCTATGGGTTAATAGACCTGTGTAAAGTTTGTCCCTTTTGATAAATTCCAGTTTGTGTGCAAAGAACAAATATTAATTTAAAGGGATCTAGTGGCTAGAGGAAAAACAAAGCAATACAAATCAAGAATTGAAATATTTTTACCAGAACTACAATATGTAGAAATTAACTGCCATGCCAATTCACACAGGATTTGTTTTTTTGTGTTACTGGTCCTTTAATAAAGTTCTGTTTCACATACTCTGTCTGTCTCCAGGTTCATAATTTACTGTTTTATGCTTCTGCTTCTTTTTCTTCCAAGGAGTTAACATTTTTCAGTTCTTAAATATGATTCTATAGCTGTACTCTACAATTAGCATATGCATATTTGTGTTTGGGGGTTAGTCTGGTAAGTCTCCTAGCTATGTACAGGAGTAAATAGGATGATTTTAGGAGTAGCACTCTGGCCAATTGCCCTCGCCGCCCCCCCAATACCCAGGGGGACCTGCTGCAAACCGACCTAATCTGTTCACTTGCTCTACCTGGTCCATCCTGTCTAAAACCAGTCCTGATAAGAGGGACGATATGAATTTGTTTTATGCAGGAATGCATTTACTTTTAAAACCAGAAGAGTTACTAGTTTCTCCAACTAGAAGTTAGAATCATAAAGACCTTCCAGGGGCTTTATTTTGTGAAAATATTCTCACTACTGCTATAATTTTCCTAAACCTTTTTCCAGAAGTGGAAGGTACACCATATTAAGTCTCACTGCACATTTGTCATGCCCATAAATCTTTATTTGCATTTACTCTGTGCCTTGCAGATTTCAGTCACCAGGATATGTAAAGTTTACTAGGCATAGCTCTTTTCTATGTTAAAGATTATAGCTGAAAGTAAAGGCAGCCATAGAAATGCAGCCAGACAAAGGCAGCAGTGCCAAATCAAGGGAGCGAGGTGGCATTTTCAGCACTAGAATAGTTGTGAGTAAATAATGCCTCAATAAATTAGTATTGTTATAGAGGATTATTACAGATGAGTAACTAGCACTTTAAGGCTGCTATTCCCTGCTGCCTATTAGATTTTCTAAAAGCTTTGGAAGTGAAGCCTGTAAATATGTTGCTGATGATTCACTGCTGTTATACACTCCATCCTATGAGACAGAGACCTGTACAAATCTGAGGTAGAATCAGGTGAGGTGGATGTAGTGGAAAGGATGAAAAGGCTTCAGAGGGGACATTAACCCTAATTGTTTTGTGAACTGAAGTGAATAACACACCCAGAGAAGAAAACTAATCTTTCTGATGTGTCCAAAGAATCTATGGAAGCGCAATAAAAATGGAAGAAAAAACCTCTCCTGGTGTGATAACGTAAAACAAATACACCCCACACATGGCGATAGAAAACAAAAGGTGTAACATGAGATCAATCAGCCCACAAGAAAATAGTTAGGGATAGTGTATAAATGATAGTGGCTGAAAATAGGAGGAATCCCCTTAGGTGTATGCACTCACCAGATATAGTAAAATGCATTCAACATTAGGTCAAATCCTCAATTTAGACATATCAGCCATTTGTGCTTTGCCTTCTCTATGCACCCAGAGAAAGTGGTTCTACTCCTTTAGAACAAGCTTATCTCTATCATTTCAGCAGAAACAACATTTGATCTTTTCTAAAAGTGAAAATGTCTCCAATTTTGTATTTAGAATAATTGTTCTGCATATTGTGTATCTAGGCAATTAAAAGTCAACTCTAGAGGCATAATGAAAGTACTGCAATTCTATAACAAATAATGTTAAATTTATAAGGTCAATACAGACTAAAAAGGAATGGTTAGTCTATATAATTATAATTTACATTTGTATTTATTAAAAAGGGATTTAAAATAAAAACAAATATTAATCCCCAAAACAAACCCTTTTATTTTGCATTTTCCAGCTATTACCTGCATAATTTTATCCTGCCATTAACTCCTTTTGTTAAAAAAAAAAAAAACACCCTTTATCCACTGTTCAGTATTTGTAACATGCACCATAAAATAAAAAGCTGTTTAGATTTTAGGTAAATGCTGTGCTTATAGCCAGTAAAAGATACAGGATTTAGTCATTAAAGTCCATCATGTAAAGGTCCAAATTTGCAGCCATTCACCCCTTCCCATATTCATCAAACACTGCGCATTTGCATCAAATTTGAATGCTAATGAAGGCTATGAACTTATGGAGCTCTTTGCATCACTATGTATGCACATGCAGATAGTTTGGCTGTTCAAGTGCCGGAGTTTGTCAAAGTGGCAAACTGTTCCAAATTCACTAGTTTGACTTCCCCAGATCTAAGTGGAGCATTAGGGGGTTGACAACAGGGCTCCACATTTAACAAAGTACTGTTGGGTAATAACTGCCTTCTCAATCTAAAGAGAACCTTGTAGCCAAATTGCTATAAAACATCACAGGATACTTCCTTGGTACAACCACAACCATTCAAGGAAGTACAACAATTCCTTTTTTTTTTTGAGAATGCATAATTGACTAGTAGACAATATCAGCTGAAACTTTTTTTTTTTTTTT
>JAKJJM010061419.1:0-10997 GCA_021901965.1 Pipa carvalhoi | reverse complement strand
TTTTTTTTTTTATAAACATAGTTCATGATTTGGTTTTAAATGCAAAAATAATCAATAGTAAAATTATGATTTTGTTGATAAACAAAAAAACATCAAAATAATAATGATATCTACAGTTAATTGCAGTTTACTTAATGTTTTAAAATACAGGTTAATAAATGTATTTTATAAGTTGTATTTGTTAGTCTTGGTATGCAAATACAGCACAGGTAAATGTAAATGTAAATGTAAGGTAAACAGGTATGCAAATACAGCACAATAATGCTCCGTGCCTTACACGCATTAACATCTATGAGCACAATGTGGATTCTCCTCTGTGGTTCAAGTTCGAAAGCAGTAATACCAGAATCCATATGTTATTGCAACATCAGGATATAAACAGCACATATGCAAAGCCTGCCACAATACTTTGTATCGAACACTGTATATAACATTGCAACATAGAGAAAGCACAGGTGTGATACAGACTGCAGCAGAAGCAGCTTCTGTTTCACGTACAGTACTGCATTATGACATGAACACAGAAGAGACACAACATAAATCAATATAGCACCTTGCTCTCTTTACATACAATGCTGCATTATGATATGAACACAGAACAAGTACAACATTTCGTTAAGCACTTTCCCTTGTCTGTATTATAATTGTATTGTTGGACTGTACAGCTCTACGTAACTGTTAGGAAAGCCTAACCTCCTTGCGGGGGCTCTAGAAGACCAGGAGGTGTCTTAGATTCCGCACCTAAGGTTCTGCTCACTCTGCATGTTTACTCGCTGCTGTGTTAACTCCTCCTCAACTCGTGCCCGCCAGTTCATTCTGACATTATAATTGGGCCATGGAGACTACAAAAGCAGCAGCAGCAGTTGCAGCAGCCACAGCAAACACTTCTCCTGAAGAGATGCTCCTGACCTTAGCTGCCCGTATAGAGATATACGAGTCTCAACAAGAACGCCTGACTCAAGTTTTGGAAGCATTAACTACCCATCTGCCTCCTTCTCAGTCTCCTGAGTCTATGGCTTCTATTTCTTCTTGTACCACTGAGGTTTCTCAGACTGGCATACCCACTCCTCCCAGGTTCTCTGGGAATCCTGATCTCTGCGGAGGTTTCATAAATCAATGCAAAATTCAATTTGACCTGGCTCCCCATCAGTTTCCATCTGAAAGAGCTAAAGTTGGATATATGGTCGCTTTATTCGATGGCGATACTCTTGCTTGGGCCTTTCCCTTATGTCCCTTATGGAAGAGAGATGATCCTACAGTCTTTAACTCTGCTGCCTTCATTTCCGCCTTCCGTCAGGTCTTTGATGTTTCAGGCCATTCTACTGCAGCCTCTTCCAGACTGATGAGAATCAAACAAGGTTCATGTTCAGCTGCTATGTACGCGGTGGAATTCCGGACTCTAGTAGCTGAGGCTCAATGGGATAACCATGCTTTAGTGGCTGCCTATTGGCATGGGCTTTCGGACTCTCTTAAGGATGATCTGACTTCCCGTGATCTGCCTACTCTTCTGGAAGAACTAATCTCCTTAAGCATAAAAGTGGATAACCGCCATCGTGATTGGTTAGACGAGAAAAGGAGACGTACTTTTTATGTTTTCCATCCTCCTTGCTCCTCTACCTATTCCCCAGGTACCTTGGTCTCACATTGCCATGGATTTAATAGTAGATCTGCCTCCTTCCGATGGTAACACATGTATTTGGGTGGTAACTGATCGTTTCACTAAAATGGCATATTTTGTTCCTCTAAGGAAAATTCCCTCAGCACCTGAACTTACCCAACTCTTCATTCTTCATATTTTTCGTCTTCATGGAATCCCTACTGAAATCGTCTCCGACCATGGCTCTCAATTTATATCCCACTTCTGAAGACTCTTCAACAAAGCTTTTGGAGTAAACTTACATTTCTCTTCTGCTTACCACCCACAATCCAATGGAATTACTGAGAGAACCAATCAATCTCTTGAACAATTTCTTTGATGCTTCATCTTGGACTTCCAAGATAACTGGTCTCGTCTACTTCCTTGGGCTGAGTTCGCTCACAACAACCTAACCCATTTGTATGAACCAAACAGTTCATACAAAATTATCTCAAGCCTCTCTCAACCAAAAAAGATTTTTGGACTGAAGACGTCGTCCCTCTCCTACATATAAACTGGGCAAAAAAGTCTGTCTTTCTACCAAAAATATTCATCTCAAGCTTCCCTACTGCAAATTTGCTCCCAGGTTTATCGGTCTCTTCCCCATTCAACAAATACTCAGTCCTGTTTCTGTGAAATTATCTTTGCCTCCTAACCTCAAGATCCCCAATTCTTTTCACGTATCCCTTTTGAAACCAGTAATCTCTAATCAATTTTCTTCTTCAAGTTCTCCCCCTGGTTCTATTTTAGTTGATGGCCAAGAAGAATTTGAAATTCAAAACATTTTGGACTCCCATATCCTCCATAGGAAACTCCAGTATCTGGTTCCCTGGAAAGGCTACGGTCCTGAAGAACGCTCCTGGGTCAAAGCTTCTGAGGTGCATGCTCCCAGGCTTATCCGTACTTTTCATTCCAGATTTCCTCTCAAGCCTGGTGGGTCCCCGGAGGGTACTCCTAAAGGGGGGGTACTGTTAGGAAACGTACCGCTTTGCACTCTTGCGACGGAATCTGGCGCCCGGTCTTGTCGCGTTCCTCCTCTGTTTCACCTTGTGGTGTGTCGGCGTCCTGTTCTGTTGCTATCTGCCTCCACGTGGTCCAGTCGCCATTTTGCACTGGCACCTGAAATAACCTCTGACCGGCGATGCAATCTGACGCAATCTCTGCGTCATGTCCCTACACATCCACATACAGGCGCCTATTTAAGTCCCCTTCCTTCCAACACAGACGCCTGATTATAAAACTAGTTTCTGGGTGTTACTCTGCCTGTTCTCAGTCTATTTATTGTACTCTTAAATCTTAATGTATGACCCGGCATGTTTACCCATTTACGAATGATCTCCACCAGCCCTGATTTATAGCTTGTTCTGACTTCGATTCCCTGCCGCCTGCCCTGACTCCTGAACTGCCTTTGACTTTTGATTATTCCTGCCATCTCCGTGCTAGCAGTCCTAGGGACCGCTACCTGGGCATCTCCGCAGCCAAAGCCTAATCTCCTTGCGGGGGCTCTCGGAGAAGACCAGGAGGTGTCTTAGATTCCGCACCCAAGGTTCTGCCCGCTCTGCATGTTCACTCGCTGCTGTCTTAACTCCTCCTCAACTCGTGCCCACCAGTTCATTTTGACAGTAACTCAGTGGTACTATATAAATAAAAATATACATACATAAACCACTATAGTACCTTCCTCTCTTTACATACAATGCTGCATTATGATATGAACACAGAACATGTACAGAATAAACTACTATAGCACCTTTCTTTCTTTACATACAATACTGCATTAAAACATGGATGCTCAGCAATGGGAATGTGCTAATGTGTCAGTGCCAGCTTTCCACTCAGAAACATGGCATTTTATTTCTTGATCAATGTTATATATACAGTTTAATATGTGTGTGTGTTTTCAGAATCTATAGGAATCCTTTTGTCTATAAATAGCTTGTACACAATGTGCATGTTTTTAATGCCTGTATAAATTTGTTCTATAATAAAAATAGTAACAGGGGCTAAATTTAGAGCCTTCTCTGATGATTAAAACTCCTTTCCTCCATCCCTCCACCTCCCCTTCTTCTCCCTCCTCTCAGCGTTCTCTTTCTCCCCTACGTGTGTTTATGTACAGCAGGCTCTTTTTCACTTCCCCAATATCTCTTCTATTTTGTAAGCTTTCTTGGCTATTTTCACTGCTCATCTCAGTCACCTTTACATGATATTTATATAGATTATATATATATATATATATATATATATATATATATAATCATATAAATAAATATATATTTCACTTTTTTGGTAATCAGATTAATATAAATCCTGGTTTTGAATTCAGATGAGTTTGTACCATGCTTCACTTAGACTTATCAAAACATTAAAATTATGTAAGAAATCAACATTTTACTTTAAATACCCATCTCTATTAGTGTCCTTGGATTTTTGGTGACAGATTTGTTTATTTTCCTTTGGACTTTAGATGTTACAGTCAGCAGGTGGTTCTGAATCATTGTCAGCAGACTAACATAAGATTTACCCAAGAAGACAAATTGTCACTGACATTGACCACTGATAGGTGGACATATCCTGATTTGGCCAGACAGACAGACGGACAGATTTCAATCTGCTCAGAAAGATGGCTAGATTAACATGTCTCCAAATGGACAGATCCCATATTGAAAAATGATTCACAGAATCAACATTTTAATTCAAATACTCATATATATTTATATAGAGATTTATCTCTATTTTATTTATGTATTTATAGACCAGTATCCCAACATACTATTGCAGCTCTTATTACCCTTCTGTCTGTGTATGTAGTTCTCCTACCACTTAGATTGTAAGCTCTCTGGGGCAGGGACCTCCAACCTCCTGTGTCAATCACAATGTGGCACTTAAAGTGTTTTTTTATGCTTGTAAGCTACCTGCTTGTATTGTGTAATGCACCTTTCCCATGTCTGTCTTATGTTGTATTGCTGTATTGTACAGCGCTGCGTAAATTTGTGGCGCTTTATAAATAAAATTATACATACAAACATACATACATGTTAGTGTCTTTGGTTTTTAGGAAACTGATTTGTTTTTCTTAAATTAATTGCTCTTACAACTGTTGTTAGTGCTGATGTTACAGATGCTAACTCTGATACAATGTCTGAGACATTGACATTAGACCTACCTGGAAACACCATTTGAAAATAATGAGAGAAGAATAATAATGTTGGTGACAAATTGTGATGTACAAGAAAATTATTGGTTACTCAACATTCTTTCACAAACAGATTAGTAACTATTCTGGGTCTAAACCCACTTTCATATGCTTACCCTTCTATGTGTGTATGTAAGTCGTCCTCCCATTTAGACTGTAAGCTCTACAGGACAGGGACCTCCAACCTCTTGTGTCAACCAACCTAGCACTTAGGGCCAGATTCTGTAAGCTCTGAACCCTCGCGGAAATGCCTTTGCGAAGGCATTTCCGTGAAGTGCATGAGGCGCGCCGCTCAAATAGTCGCAGTCACGCTTCATGCACTTCAAGAACAGGTGAACAGAGCGGCCGCTCTATTGCTCTGTTTGCCTGCTCTTGAAGTGCATGAAGCGCGATCGTGACTATTTGAGCGGCGCACCTCATGCACTTTGCGGAAATGCCTTCACAAAGGCATTTCCTCAAGGGTTCGGAGCTTACAGAATCTGGCTCTTAAAGTGAACTATCCTTGTGATACTATACTTGTATTATTTAATGCACTTTTCCCAAGTCTGTATTGTATTTGTACTGTTGAATTGTACAGCGCTGCATTAATTTGTGGCACTTTCCTCTGGATCAACATTGCAGGAAAACAGGCTGAACTGGATGGACTTGAGTCTTTTTTCAGCCTTATAAACTATGTTACTATGTTACTATGTTTATAAATAAAATTATACATGCATACAAAACAAAAGGACAGGTGGGAGCATCCCACTTATAATCTGGACTTGACATGATATACACTGGAGTTAGAGGCCCAGCTGGGATCTGCTGAATTGTGTGAACTACAACCTACATAGCATCAGCAAATCTAAATCTGGACAGATGGATAGATCCAAAACAGCAACATGATTTATGGAATCAACAGGAACATCTAATAGCCATTCAAGATCTGATTCACTTGCCCATGACACTATTTAAAGACTCCTCTCCACTGCTGTAGGTTGGTGTGGTGAGTGGAAGAAGACAGTTCCTTCACCAACTGCTTATTGGCTCTTCCCAACTGCGGGGTTGAATAGTCACAACTATGACTAAAAGGGCTTGATCACTTTGCTGTGCCATAGCCCCTGGCTGCAAGCCTGAAGTGACTTTGTCTTTAATTAAGTAAATCCTCTGCATTTTAAACCTGAAAATGTATAATAGTCAATGTCTCCATTTTGTTGTGTTTTGGTCACCAATTTAAACACTAGAGAATAGTTGCATGAATTACAATAGTTTTTATAATTCATTTTAATGATAGACAATTCCTAGCTCCTGTTGCCCCTTCATCCACACATTTCCTAAGCCCTTTAAATGAAATTTTACCAGAATAGTAACAGGAACCCCGCTGTAAACCTCCAGTTCACCACTTTCCTTTGGGGAAGTAAAGCCCTCCTAGTCAAGCCAGTTCATGTCGAACTGTCACTTCGACAAATTCTCAAATGGTTGTTGCAATTGTGGTGAATAGACACAAAGTGGTGCTTAAATATGCTAACCACAAACCATTTTCTATATTACAGAAAATTATGATGCTTGTTGAATATGCAAAGATGGAGAAGTGGCAAATTTACACATGTACAGGACCTTTAATATGTCGCTGAAAGTGGCCATTTCTATAGGACACCCTAAACTTTGTTATATGCATTAAAATAAAACAACTTTCTCCAGCTATACAGATTGATACATAAAGAACAACAGTTACCTATTTCAAGTATTAAAGTACACCTACAGACAATTGTCAATATAGATAAAAGTATAATTTTACTATATGTTACTGATCAGTGGTTAAAACTAAACTTGCACTCAACAGTGACTTGATACAATGTTTTTAGTTTCCTTAAAATATGTGCAGATCATCAATACCCAGGTATACACATTTTGCAATCTGAATCTGAAAAGAATAATGTCAACATTTAATTGGAAGAGTTTATAACCTTACCTGAGCCTTATTGGTGGAACCTGTGGAGAAGAAGTGAGTAATAGGAATGCTGGAAGATTATGGGATATAAGAAATAGAGGGAAAAAAAAATGGAGGGGGGTGAAAATGTGAGACCAGGACACTGATGGCAGAATGTAACAGAAGAGTAATGAGGATTATCTCTCTTCCTTGTGTTGGCTGCTGTGATTTTTCTCTTAATAACCTTTGTTGAACTTGCACACTGTTACTTATTCTCAGTTTACTTTCGCCTTTATTAAGTTTACTATCTGCCTCTTTATTCATTCCATGCCTGTATTCCTTTCCTCCTTTCCCTATCTCATCTCTGTCTTCTCTCCCTTTCTCTCCTCCCTGCATGCCAGTGAGTCACTGCCTGCTAGTCTGAGTCACCTAAGGTATTTTTAGTAACAGAATTAGGCAGCATTGTAGTCCAATGCTGGGGACAAAGGGGAGGGAGAAGAGAATGAGTGATGGAAGTGGGTTTTACAGACATCAGAATGATATGATTGTGTTATCCTCTGAGACTAAGCTTGTTCTGGGAGGATAGGGTGAACAGAGGGAGGTTTTCATACAAATAAATACATTACCTACAAACTGATGCAGGGTTGCTGTATATATATTCTTTTCAGACATCTCACAAACCATATCAACACAAACATTTCTGCAGGTGTATTTGTGTCTATACAGACATACAGTTCCTGGCAGCAGCAGTTGTAAATGCACTGAGGCAAATTAGCACCATACTAATACACCAAAAAAGTGTATTGTTTTCTCTTTATTTATGTGAAGATATTTTATAGCTTGATTAAAATTAATTGGTTTGTCTTCTAAAAGCTCATAGATATTCAGAGTGCAGTGGAACTTCAGTAACTCTGCATAGCACTAATGTTACTATTTAGTAGTCGCTCTCCATGGTACTGAGTATCTGTCCTTCTGAATAATTTTTAGTGCCTTGCTTTACCATCTGTTTATAGGTTTATTTGACAGTAACAGTTTTTTTTTTCTCTTCTTGCACTGTCTCTTCATCTGTAATCTTACAGCATAGCATCTGTTTCTTATACTGCCCTACAGATGGAGCAGACTTAGATGCATACCTGGTGCACAGAATATACACAAGACACCATTCATTTATGCCTGTCTTATCCCTGTTCCCTATTATTTTCATGATACACATTGTCTGAATCATTCTTTCTGCTCCTTCTTATACCACTCCTTTTTAAACAACAAATTAATTTCTCAACTCTGGAGCTCAAGTACATTGAAAACTTCATGTTAAGAAGATCTCCCCTGAGCAAGAGTTTAAATAATTACTTTTAATAATTAGTAATTATTTTTCTTATCCACTAGGTTATGTTGCCAGTGTGTATTTAAGAAGAGCATCTGGGGTTAACTGTAGACTGGAGTTCAATGGCAAAACTAGTCACTCCAGAGCCCTAGTGAAGGATAGGCATCAGGCACCCCTCTCCTGTTGCCCGATAGATGCTGTGGACCTCCCAAGAGTCACAGTGGTCCTGATATGGCAGCTTGGGACTTGGATTCAGTCACAAACCCAACAACTGCATCCTCAATAGTCCCATGCCTTGGTGGAGAAAATTTGTTATGTGAAGAATGAAGTTAATAAACATTGAATTCTCTATCTCTCTGATAGCTTATAAGTTCTGATTTGATCATTGCATAATTAACATTTTTAATGCACCTTAATTTACCATTTTTAATTAAGGTGTCAGTTGCTATTATAAGCAGATATGAGCAATCTATCAGTCATTAAAGATTGGTCAGTGTCTACATGAGGACAGCAGCCTTTAAGGACAGTGTGAAATCCTGTGTTGGATTGGGGACGAGTGGGCCCACCGGCAGGTCAGATCTTCTCCACCCTTGCTGACCTTGTGTGTGACGTGGGCCAGAGGGGCCACCTGCTGGGTCCCACTCAAGCCAGTCCCATGCTGCTTTTATCTTTAGCATTGTCAATTTTTATACCTGTTTTTCCTCAGTTAAGACTGTTTCTATAACATTGTGCTATCTTCCACTCTTTAACCTTATCCACGTGGAATTGTCCAGTAGTTTGCTCCCTCATGAAAGTGAATCGGTTTGAATGTATTTTTTGTTCATGTTTTCAGTTACCTTTTATAACATTCCTTCTGATTATCACTGACTATGACTTTACCTATGTGTACTGTACATTGAGTTCTTATTCACTCTGTTCTCTTTTAATGTAGAATTACTCATTCTGATTCTGCTTCTCTCAGTGTAACAGCTTCATACTTTTACAATGCTGATCCACTGTCTGCTTTGAAATATCTCAACTGCTCCATCTTTCTTTCTTTCTTTCTTTCTTTCTTTCTTTCTTTCTTTCTTTCTTTCTTTCTTTCTTTCTTTCTCTCTTTCTCTCTCTTTCTTTTTCATAATACTGTATACTTATGTTTTTTATTTTATGGTACTGTTTCACCTTTTAATCTCCATTAAATTAGTTTGTCATTGCCCAGCACATAATTGACCCAACTTCATTTCTACACTTTGAACATTTTAAGCTGATATTCTCTGATGCCGCACTTCTTTTTATGGTCAGTACAATACAGAAAGTGAGGTCTTTATCTTAGGCCCAAAGCTATTGAAACCAAAATCCTTTTCTGTAAATTAAGTAAATGATCCACTAGTTAGCCAGCTCTTAAATATAAACTATATGGTAAAACAAAATTAAGCAATTGACAGGTTTAATGAATTTGCATCAATCAATGTTTTCTTACTTTTCTAAACCCTTGACTTCAAGCCTGCCAGGGACTGTGGGAAGGTGCAGCAGGGTGGAGAGCAGATGCTGGCACAATTTAAAGAGTACCAGGGCTGGAACAATCCCACCCACCACTGCACTTTATTAACTTTACTTGCAATCACTAGTTCAAGCATCTGACCAATATTAAGGAGTTTATGGGAAATGATGTATAGTAAAAAAATACAGCACCTAATGGATAAAATATATGTATGTATGTATAATTTTATTTATAAAGCACCACAGATTTACGCAGCGCTGTACAATTTAGCAATACAAATATAGTACAGACATGGGAAATGTGCATTACACAATACAAGCAAGTAGCTTACAAACATAAAGACACTTTAAGTGTCGGGTTGTGATTCACACAGGAGGATAGAGGTCCCTGCCCCGTAGAGCTTACAATCTAAGTGGCAGGAGGACTACATACACAGACAGAAGGGTAAGAAGACCTGTAACAGTATGCTGGGACACTGTCTATAAATACATAAATAAAATAGAGATAAATATATATACACTCAAATCAAGTATAAATAGTTAATTTAAGGATACAGTACAATATTTACATAGTCAGTGCTAGTGCTCCATAAGGTAGGATTTTAGTGCCGAGGGAATGTTCCTGGCGAAGATAAAGGGGTATAGAATTCCAGATGTGGGCGGCCAAAAGAGATAAGGGTTTAAGGCGAGAAAGGGCAGTATTGGTGTGTGGCATGCAAAGCTGGTTACTTTGAGAGGAGCACAGTTGACGTTGAGGAATGTATGGGCATATCAGTGAGGAAATGTAGGGGGGGCAATGGAGTGAAGTGCCTTAAATGTCAAAAGAAGTACACTGTATATGATTCATTTGTTTATGGGAAGCCAAGGAACAGAGAGAGATTGGGAGAAAGGCTATTTTTCAGGGGCGAGAGGGAAAGAATCCTGGCAGCAGAGCTTAGGATAGACTGGAACGGAGAAAGGTGGGAAACAGGAAGGCCAGAAAGAAGAACATTGCAGTAGTCCAAGTGGGATAGGACAAGAACATGCAAGAGGGTGTTAGCGGTGGCCTGAGAGAGAAAGGGACGGATCTTGGCAATGTTGCGAAAGAAGAACTGATAGGTTTTAGCAGTAGTAGAGATATGCTTAGTGAAGGAAAGGGCAGAGACAAAAGTCACCCCAAGACAACAAGTAGAGGTTACAGGGTTGATGATCGCACCATCAACTGGAATGGAAAAGGTAGGAGCAGTTCCAGGTTTGGGTGGAAATATAATCAATTCTGTTTTAGAGAGATTTAATTTGAGCTGACGCTTAGCCATCCAAGAGGAGATTGCCAAGAGACAGTTAGAAATTTGAGTCTGTAATTCAGGTGTTAAGGCAGGAGCGGATAAGTAAAGTTGGGTGTCATCTGCATACAAGTGATACTGAAGACCAAATGATTTGATGACATCACCAAGGGAGAGAGTGTACAGGGAGAACA
>JAKJJM010061400.1:0-15974 GCA_021901965.1 Pipa carvalhoi | reverse complement strand
ACAGGATGTGCCTCCTGCGCCTGTTGAGGGATATATGGACTTTAAACGAGTGGCCATTTTGTTCGCGGGCTTTAAGGACCGTCTTCTGTCCAGGGTGCACCGCGTGGGATAGTTTCCCGCGCTAGAAAGTGCGTAACGAATCGTCAACCACCTCGAGGGCATGGTTGGCGCGAAAGAAAAAGAACCCGCCCTGCTTCATTTTAAAAAGGGAGTGCCCATCACCATCTTGGTGAGAGAGGAAGAACCGATTTACAGTTAACTGAAAGGAAAGAATTTTAATAAAGAGACTCCTGATTGCTAGTATTGATGACGAGAGATGGAACAGAGGAGGCCCCAAGTAAACTGGGCGCACATTTGTTCCGGCTGCCCCGCTGGTGGAAGTGTCGACATTCGGACAACCTCTGGTTCTACGCCTGGTGTGCCCCAGATGCACATGTCTACAACCTTTGGGTTGGCTAATACCTGGAGCAGTGTGTATGGTGTGTCAGGCCTTTCTGTTCAGCCGACCATCTGTCTCAGACGAACCACTGAGAGGCATTCCCATTACTTCTGGAGAAAAGGGGTCTCAGACGGAAGCCGAGAGAACACAGATAGATGAGACCCCTGAGGCCGGCGATCCAGGGAATTATCCACCCGCTGACGCAAAGGCCCTCGCAACTCTCCCTTCAGAGGAGGCCGCACCGCTGATGTCTATCCCACAAGAGGGTTCCCTGATGAAAGAAAAAGAACAATTGGACCGGGAAACAGCACAGTCCGCCACGGAGGTAATTGATGCCCCCAAGCTAGATGTTGCGGACCAGGAGGAGCCTCCAAAGGAACCAGTTACGACCATGGCCCTGACGGGACTGAGAGCGGCCTTACCTACCATGGCTGCCGAGCGCACACCACCGCCCTCATATCGGGAGATCCAGGAAGCCGGGATTGGGTCCGCATTTCTGCTACAACCTGGTAAGACTTCCTCTACGGGACTGGTTGTGGGTACAGTTCGGCAGGTGGAGGTCCTTAGGGAGGAGACCCCAGATAGGAGCTCTGGGGGTAGTGCCCTTTGGTCCCTAGGCCTTCCGTATGACCCAGATTACAAGCCCTTGTCCGGGCCCACCATCATCTATTGGGAGATGCCCCCAGATTCATGGGTATTGCCCGGGACTGCCCCACTCGCCACCCATAGAATGGTGTTGAGAATTCAATGTTTAATTAATTATCGAGTACTTTCAGAATTTGGCTATTTTATGCCATATGCCCCAAGCCATGTCTATGACTACGTAGGGCAGAACCTGGAGGAGTGGGCGACCTCCGCGATTATAAAAAAATTCGATTTGGACAAATTCTGTCTCACCAACCCTGATGCACATAAGCGGTTACATGCCAGGCAGAGGGTGGAGAACATTTTAGAGACTTGGTGATATGGGCGTACCATCCAGCGGCACGATGTGCGTTTATCTGGCCGTTATACCCCAGTGCCCCGCTTATTTTCGGTATGTGTTAGGGAGGGGGAGGGAGAAGTCATCCAGAAGCCTCATCCCGAATATTATCTAAACTACGCGGATACTCGTGATGTGTACGAGGACATGAATTAGACCCCCAGTTGGGCGGCGATGCGTACACTGAAGAAAAAAATTTTTGCTGGACTTTTCTGTTTTGTTTTTTGTTTTTTTGTCTTGTTTTATCGTTCAAGCTTGTTTGAGTATAAAGTTTCATAAGTTATAATGTTAAGAGCTACAGCCTATACGAAGAAGTTGAAATGCTGTTGGTACTGAAATGTGATTTATGTTATTGCGATACAAACAATTCAAAGGACACGTAAAAGATGTCCATTTACGCTTAGGTAATAATGATATATATAGATGTGATATCGTTTCGGAACGTGGAAAGTGAAAACTTATGCAATGTGTTGAATTGTAGTGCTTTATCTGTTAGATATATTTTGTTATATGAACCTTGACTGTGTTAGGGAGAAGGGTTTATGCTGCATTATTAATTTACTTTGCCAGATAGTGTGCCCTACGGCTGGGGTTATTCCCCTGCTGTAGTCGGATTCCTCCAGTAGGGCGTAGCTTGCGCACTTTTAAACCCTCCCGGTCGGAGTGTCGCGAAATGCCACGGGGGTTGTTAGTATGGGGTTCCGCCCCAGTACAACCCTTTGCACCGTGGAGCCCTTTATTAGTGCGAAGTATTCCGCTCTATGTAGGTGGGGGGTTCACTGCAGTAGTAAGCCGAGGTCGGCTCCAAAAATTTCCAGGGGAACGTGTAATGGCTGGGATTAGCCCAGACATTACAAGAATTAGGCCTTCCTATCTTCCTTAGATCCCCCTAATCAGGTTTTCCCTGAAGTCCTGTGCAGCATTTGTACCGTTCTCCCTACACGGTTCCCTTGGTAACTAGTTCAGCCTAGGGAGGATAGTTTGTAACATTCTTGTAGCAAAAAGGGATAAAAGACCATGCATGTGGGTTGAAGGCGTTCTTTTTGTGACATGGGAGCTGGAGAGTCACAGATGCAGAGAATGATGTAGAATACATACTGAGAGAAGTCTTATTTGATACTGCTAGAATTTGATTGCTGATGAAGTAACTACTGTTGATCGTGACATGTGAAACTGACTTGTGAACTCTTGTTCTGCTACGAGAATAAAGTGTGTTAAAGTTTTGCCGCAACCCTATCGTGTGGAGTGCTGTTACTATCGGGAGGATACCTTCCGCAGGGAGACAGAATTGGAGTGGCTCTGCCAAAGAGGTAACGTGCACCACACCTCATATACTACAAAATCCACTCTACAGTTTTGTACAGAACCGCAGAGACCAGGCTCTTGGGAGAGGCACCATGGTTTAGTTAATAACCCAAGTGGCTGTAGTTGGTCCCTGGCACATCCTGTACACTACAGAAGGCCACCCCCATACTCCAACTCAAACTTTTCCTTTAGTTTTAAAAATTAGCTCAGGTGTGTCTGAGTGTGCCTGTGGCTGGTGAGCCTGAGACAGGGAGCTGGTGTGTGAACAGCCAGAGAGGCTGGTTAGCCAAAGAGAGTGGCGTGGCCAGAGAAGGGAGGCCTGAAGCCTGTAGCCTGCAGAGTGAGTTTGTGCTTGTGACAATATGTCTGAAGAGACTGTGAGTTAAGCCTGGAACAGGATAAAGAAAATACCTGTGACAAACTTGGGCTTGGGTGAGATACATCCGTATAACATATTGTTTAAAAGTCATTTTGGTTTGCTTGTTGCCCAAGATTGAAATGGAGGAAAGGCTTATTGTTTAACTGCTGTTTGTGGTCTAAATAGAGTGTGCTGAAGAAAGCATAATGCTAAAGAGTACCGCTATATTGTCTAAAAGGGTTAGACAGAAGAAAAGTATATTGTTTATGAAAATGCTTGTTTTTGGTGCCTAAAAGAAGCAAGTTTTCTTACACATGGTGGAATTTACTGCTGGAAACTGTGTGTTTTGCCTATTTCTTTGAGCTTACCTGTGAAAATCATTAAACAGGATCGTTATTCTCTTACTTAAAGAAACAACTGAGCGTGTATTATTGTAAATCCCTAATGCAGGGTAGCTAATCCCTTACACCCTTTATCTTCGCCAGGAACATTCCCTCTCCACTTTTAAAACCAAACTGGAATCCTTCCTTATGGAGTACTAGCACTATTTATAAGTATATATTTTTTCCTTAGTTATTTATACTTATTATATGTATTTATTGACCAATGGTTCAACACATTGCTATTAGCACTTATCAACCCTCTATCTGTGTTTGTAATGTCTTCCTCCCACCTAGATTGTAAGATCTACAAGGCAGGGACCTCCAACCTCTTGTGTCAACCAGAACCTGGTACTTAAAGTGTTGTATCCTTGTGATATTTTACTTGTATTGTATTATGCACTTTTCCTATGTCTGTACTATATTTGCATTGTTGAATTGTACAGCGATGCCTAAATTTTTGGCACTTTATGTATGTATAATTTTATGTATAGCAGCACTAGCTAGAAATAATGTCCCAAAGGATATATGATAAAAAATGAAAAACAGTCTAAATAAAATATGTCACTCATTCAAATGAGACACAATCTTTCAATATAGTGTGATGCTCCTCTTGATCAGGCGTCACCTCCAACGTGATGAATGAATACCAGGACAAAATCTAGAAAATGAGGAAGCTACACTATGCATTTTCAATGATTATCAGAAGGTTAAATCCAATATGGTAGCATGGCCCCCAGAACTAAATAGGCCACTAATATTAATCTTTGAAGGTTAAACCAAGTACTTTTCAAACTACATTGTCCCAAACCAAATTATACATGTTGTATGGCTCATGGGACATTTTGAATAAAAATTATATATATATGCCAAAACAACAAAACAACTCGAGAGTGGTATTATTCTCAAAGAAGTTTGTGGTGTTTAATCTTTTCCCCAGTTTTTTTTTTTTTTAATGATTACTGTACGTGGTAATACGCAAACCTGTGATTAGCACAACAAAAAGCAACCATATTCATTCTGCAACTATAATTGTTAATGTGATGATAGGAGCAGTGTGAGAACAGCTTGACCAACACCAACTTCCTCTGAAAAAATCCTTTTAGGTAATTGGAGGATATTTATAAAGGTTTCCGCTGATTTATATAGATTTGAAAACAACTTTTCAATGTTAAAAAAAAGTGACTTTCGACATAGCAACAAAAGCCTTTTAAATAGGCAATACGGGCATCATAAAAAAAAAAAAACAAAACATTGTTTCTCCAGAGTGAAGTTGTCAAAAAAACTTTTATGACTTTTATAAATATCTCGCATTGTCTTAAAAGGACCACGAATGCCAGAAAAAGTGAATTGCCCACTGGATTAGAATAGCAGTAATTCCTATGCAGTATGTGTAAAAACGCCATCTTGGAAGTTGAATTTCTGAATTATTTTTTTTATTGTTGTGTTATTCTCATTTAAAGTAACAGCCATCTTTTATAAAGTAGGATTTTAATATATATTATCTAAAGTTCCATAAAAAAAACAATAGGGTCAAGTTAAAATTGCTCCTTTAGACCTTTGTTTTTTATTGTGTAATCTAGGCTCCTCGGTTGTTTTCACAAGAGTAGTGTAGTGATTTAGTACAGGCTGTTTCCAGATGATTTTCATGATTGCGTGGAAAACTACATCCCACAAATACACAGTGGGGCCTTAGCTTGGGAGGATCTTCTTCAAAGCAAATACTTTCTCCTAGGCATGTATAGGCTTATACTGACAGTGCAGACATCTTTGAGTAAGGAAGATAGTTCTAGGAGGTGGTGATTTGACTGCATTGCTGAAAAATAGCAATATGCATTAACTTTATCTTGAGTAATTGCCATTCTTGTTAATCAGCAGTTACTCATGACAGTGAATTGCCTTGTTTGTCACATGATGAGGCAGGGCAATCTAAAGGAGAAGCCTCTAGCCCCTCCAATGTAGTAGATACATAGGTTATTCCCTATAGATGTTAGCTCACAAAGAAGTAGCAGGGTAGGGATGGGCTGACAACAATATTGGGGTATTTTGGTTTAAGTGTATGAAAATAGGCTACTTGTAGATTATTATAATTATAGTTGGTCATATACACATTTACTATCTTTGCACTGATCACATTCAAAGCTATTTATTTTGCATGGTCCCTTCTGCAAATGATTCAGGGGCTTGAAGTTTAGGACTAATTGAATGTCTTTAGAAATTCGAATATACACATTTGCTTCCACTGATCAGTTCAGTAGTTTCATCTTGCATTGTCCCTTCTATAAAGGATTTATGGACTTGACGTTAAGGACTAGTTAAAAGATTACTCCTTTTTGGTGGCCAATAGAAGATAATAAAACAAAAGTAGTACAACCAAACAAGCAAGTACCAATAAATAAGTTAAGTTATAGCATACCATTAAAATCTTTAAAAGTCCCTTCTTCTAAGGCTAAAAGTCCACAGTCCCAAATCAAAGCTGTTTGGATTATAGGTAGATACCATTCTATTTGGACCAATGTGCTATTATAACAACACATAACCTAATCATAGTGAAGAAAGGGGGAGGGGGGTTGTGTGACCATAACCATCCCCTACTGACAGGCACTTAGACCTAAGTTTTTTTTGTTAGAAATAAGCGATGTATATCCAACTATAATAAAATTCCCAAAAGGCTTGTGTAGAATTTTGCAATTATTTTTACTACCATTTGTTGCAGTCTGGGGCATCTGAATAGTTGTTGCTTCTTGAGAAGGTTGTTAAAAGAAAAAAAAGTGCTTTGTTAGGGGGTGGTAGGCAATAGGGACCTGGTACATAATTTAAACTCTGAAATTAACCCATGCTATTCTGACTAATCCATAGATTCCTTAACAAGAATGGCTACTGATCTCTTATTATGCTGTGTGGAGAAGGGTGCATCATTGACATCTGCGTGCTAAATTCTGGCACCAGAGAAGTGCTGTTGTCGCAGGACCACTGACTGCACAGATTTCGTGTTCCCCCTTCAGCAATGTGAACACCTTTTGCAGATTTGCATTACTTGTGTTTCTCCATGAAATACTTGAAGATGGCTTTAGCTGGAAGAATGCCATACCTGGATAGGCCAAATACTACAGCTAGGGAGTTTATTCTGGATATGATGTTCCTGCATAAATGGGTATAGTGCAACTCCCTAAATTCTTAGGGATGTTAGCTTTTGCGGCCTTGTATTGCAACACTTGTCACTTGTTGGATAGCTTGAGTTATAGATAGCAAAGTGGGAAATTTTTAAAGGTCTGGTTTGTGTTCCAAAACTACATCTGCTTTGGATGTTGGCCAAGACCCTCTTATTTCTGAAGTTTTTTGTTTTGTTTTTTTTTAAAGATTAACTTGGTAGGTTAATACAAGATATACGATTAAGAATCCTGCCACTTGTAATGAATTACAGATCTCTTGATCATCAAGAGCATTAAAGAACTAAAAGGTACCTACACACAAACGCATATATAAGCAGTACACCTACCTGCCTCCTAAATCATTGTATTAAAAAATCCAGAATCACTCTGTAGTCTCTGCACTGTCCCACTGACGTGTGCCCAGCTCAACACTGATGGCAGCCATTTTGAATACATTAAGCATGCTAATCTTGACCTGTGACATCACTGCAGCAGTTCCGGCAGGAAGCTACTGCCTGTAACGGCTACACTCTGCCAGTAATTTCATAAGTGAGAAAGGGCTTACAGCAGCAAACATGAAAAACATTACCATTTTCTAAATAGGTAAATTACTCTTAACTTAAAAGGGACACCCAATTTACTTTATTAAATGATAGTGTAATATATAATAGAACTATGTTGCTTATGTACAGAAATAAAGACTAATCAAGAACAGAATATTTTTGTAAACTGATGATGCATTTATTTATTTAGGTGTACTTTGTGTTTGCTGCACAAATGGTTTTGAAGAAGGTGTGAGAATGAATCCCAGTGCAGATGTCAGAATTTGGGTTGCTGAAGGTGTGTTTGGGATGCATGGATAAGGTTAAAATGTTGCCCTAGGTAAAAAAAAAAAGTGTGCTCCCATCTGCACCCCCCCTCCCCCCCTAAATAATATATACATTACAGCAGTTTCCCCCCCAACATCATTTCCATTCATCCTGATTCACCAGCCTAAATGATTGCTAGCACTGTTCTGCTGCAGACAGCTGCTCTGCAATATGGATGTGAATATATCATGATTTTTTTTTCATCTTGCACCCACCTAGTTGAACGAATTGCAGCACTCTATGCAATTGCTTCTAATTTCTATTCTTCTGTTTGACCCCGATGCATGGATGAGTGCATATGTGTAACTGGATGGAGTGCATTTTTGTGAATATGTGTAAGTATAGGTGTGTATTATAAGTGCTGGTGTGTGAATGGTTTTGAGTACAGGTATCAGCCTGGGTGTAGGTGTGTAAATACATTTGTGTTCTGATGTGTGAAGTCACACACCTGCAGTCAGACATTTTCTCACACCTGTACTTAAACTATCCAATTTGCTCTAACCATTAAAGGGACACAAAAAACTTTGGGAAAAAAAAAAAGGGGGGTACCTTTTAACAATGCAGATATCGCAAGCCGACTACTGAGTTTTGGTTAACCTTTCTTCACAAAGAACATCGAGAGCTGACCACTGTCTCTTCCCCACTCTCCTCAGAGGGAGCACTTGCAATTTAAGTATGACTTGGAGATAAGCAGAGGCGGAAACTTTTCATCATTAAGGAAAGTGATGTGGTGCCGACCTCCCAAGAACCTTTCAACTAGCTTTCATTAACTGGTGGCTTTGCAATACACTAGTGCTGGCCCTCTGAGAAACGATATGTATGTATGTATAATTTTATTTATAAAGCACCACAGATTTACACAGCACTGTACAATTCAGATCCTCAAATGTTTTGTTTAGGTTATACATTGAGATGATAAATGAAGTGTGTTAATGATTAATTTATTGACTTTAGTTACTATGTATTGTCTGTGCATAGTTCAGCACCAGTGAGATTGCACTGCATAGTTCTGCTGAACTATGCAGCGCAACCTCACTAGAGCTGAACTATGCAGACAATACACAGTGAATAAAGTAATCATTAAAACAGTTCCTTTATCATTTTAATTTATAATCTAAACCAAACATTTGAGGTCATTATATTATTCCATCTTTATAACTTTTTATTTTTGTTTTGTACATTATATTTCTCCTGTGCTCTTGTTAGTGCTTCTTTACTCTGTATAGAGGCAGCGCTACTGTATTACTAAGCTGCCGGTTAAAGTGATCAATTTGCTTACCTTCTGTATCAACTACACATAACATTTCTTACAGCTACAGTAAATACTTCATGGCAAATGCCATAAAGACAATTTACTGAACAAGCTGGAAGGTTCAATAGAATAGTGATTAGGCCCCCTTTGTTAATGCATTTTACAGTAAAAATAAGCGCTAACTTAAACCATGATCCATCGTTGGATGTCAATTTTCACTGTGGAAACTGAAAACAAAACTGAATCTGATTAGTGAGCTGTCACTCAGAAGCCATTACCAGTTTAATCCCTCCTCTGCTCAGATATGCACATCACAAACAATTACCCATACATTTAGAAAACCTTGATGCCAACACAGACCATGTTTGTTACACTTCAGTTTTTATTTTTAGTTTGCTGCCTTTTTAAGTTAAAAGATTCAGATGTCAGACATGGAGAGCCATATTCCACATGGTGACCCACAGATCTCTCCTTCTTACTTGAAGATCTTTCCCTGGTTGAATGGCTTGCCCACATGCTTGAATTCTCCTTCCCAGCAGAAATACTCTTTGACAAGAGTTTTGCACTCATCGCTATCACTGTCCAGCTTCCTCCAGGTGTAGGATTCATAGTCAATTTGCCAGTCTTCAGAGAGCTGTAACAGAAGGTATGCAGCTTTAAAAACTCACTACATAGTCCTAAGTGGATCACTCAAGTTTACAAAAAAAAAAAAAAAAAAGTTATCTTCTGCCTTACTTGTCAATGCAGATAAAACAGCTGTTTGTCCTCTTGTCACTACTGCTCCTCCTTCATATTCCTGCTCCCACTTCAATCTCTGTTTACACCAAACGACTCCCAACCCAAAAGTCTACCAAAGTCGTCCTCAATCAACTACCAGTATGTTCATTTATTCTCAGCCCCCACACCATAACACTCCCCCTGCTTGTAAAAAAAAAAAACAACCCACAACAGCCCACACAAATGTGCTTACAGTAAAAGCCAGGTCCTGGCCCCTGAACACCCACACTCCAGAGATAGAGCTGTCATTGTTGGAGCCAAACAAGATGACACTGGCAAATCCAGTTTTACGAAGTTTGTCCAAGCGCTGGAACATACCTAGGAAGATAAGGCACTGTCAGAGGGTCTGTATCAAGAACACATTGCTACAGTGTTCCAAAATTCTATTAACAATAAAATGTATACACACACAAAAATTTATATATTCTTAGAAAAATGAAGTTTGTATTGTACTTAGGCCATTACTCTGAATATAAATTCTTCTGTATTGAAATATATGGACTTAGGCCACTTATCCCAAGTACCTTTCTAACCCAATGAATAGAAGTACAAGAAAACTGGCAGGAATTGGTAGAAATCAGTTATTTGCACTGTAAATAACACAAACAAATGAACAGTGGTATTAGATAAGCAAAATCAGAAAAGTATTTTTCCTATGGAAGATGCCTCTTGATTTGTCTATTTAAAAGACAATGCAAGTGTTTACACCTAAACCTCTTCCCAGAAGTCTCCTGAACTGCTGCTGTAACACAACCCAAGGCTGAAGCTCAAGACACTTCCTCACTATAGGCATTCAATCATTGCCCTTTCCTTCACATAAATAATATAAACAAAGCAACAAGTTAGGCCCTCAACTATTTTTAGCAAAAAAAAAAATAAAAAAGGACAAGGGACTGTATCTGGGGCTTCCACACCAGTGGCCAGGCCCTAGATGTGCCTAGCGCATAATCATTCTTTGTAGACCAGGCCAACAGGTGAAGAATTATCTATTATACAGGCAAGTCAGCCCCCCACACCCCATGCATGTACTGTAAAACCATGCACTCTTATTTTTCTAGTGATAATATTCCTTTAAAACAAGGGGCGATTTTGGTTGAAGCCATGTTCAGGACACAAATTTCAAGTGTTGCAATTTAGGCTTAAGGGTATGAAAAAAGTTAATTTTTTCTCCATGTTATGAAATACCCAAATAAAAGCAACATGTTCTTTAGCAATAGTTTAATTATAGTCTTCTCTATTTACAGAGAAAAATCTGCTAAGATATTTTTAAACACTGTCTACCCAAACAACATGAAAGCAAAAATGTAACATCTATGAAATACACAAGCAACATTTATGGACAAGAAAACATCCCTGCTCCCATCACTCCTTTTGCAAGATAGGCCCTTCTCAATGCTAGTTCATACCTTCCCCCATATACGTTTACATTAGGCCTGATAGCTTGGCATTCCTGTCCCAGAACATGACTTCTCTAGAATCTCACATTCCTTTGTGACGTAGGTAGTTAAATTCTCTAAATAATTCAAATGTCTGAACAAGGGCATATTCAAACTAAATACTGTGGATAATGTTAGCAATAAAAGTTTAACAAAGTTTCAGGCCTGGGAGAAAATAAAATCTAAAGTCTTAAGAAATGGCATCCTAAATCAATTAACATGTTCCCATTACCAGGTAAAACCAACATTGTAGGAAAGGCTAGAGCCACACGAGAAAATCACTGCACTTTTACCTTTGGTAAACAATTGCTCCTCTACCCGGCCCATTGTGGTTAACAGAAATCTGCATTGTTGGGCACTCTGGCATGCAGCATTACAATGCAGTCTCAAATCTGTACATTGACTAAAAAGAAATGTCCAGATGTGATTGCTATGGGTGCTATTCCTGCAGTGTACTGTAAATACATAAGTCTTACATGTTTGCTATATGTTTTTCTTTTTTGATTGCCACCATCATTATGCTGTTAAGTGAACAGATCCCTCACTGTATTTAATGGAAATTTTGAATGAAGCCAATACAATAAGCTAATAAAATGTATTTATAGAATAAAAAATCCTACTTCCTGATTTAGTAAACTGTCTGGAAATGAACAGTGCGCCAAGTGTTTCATTCGCCCCATATATACTTGCTATTTTAGCAGGTTATGACTTAAGCCACTGGCGGACATGTTTTGGTGTACACATTTTCACATGGCACAAAATGCCTTGCACACCTCCACCATTCGGTTACATATTCAGGTGGTACAACTGGTAGTATACGCAACTGATTGGGGAGATGTGCAAGGCATTTTATTACATTTGCAGCAACACTTTTCCCCACTCATGGCAGGATTGCAGATATCCTAAAGTGAACCTGTCAGGACCACTTAAAAGCATGTCAGTCTTCCCTTTAGCTACGCCCCTCTGACTTGAGCTTCGAGTTGGCATCAGGGCTGAAAAGTAGGTAGTTTGCTTCTATTTCTGCAGTCTTAACTGAATGTTTTTAACATTCAGCTAAGACAACTCCCTGCTTTTTAAAAACATGCTTTAAGTTGACCTGACAGGTCTACTTTAATTTTGCACATGGCAGAGCTCCTCAGAACTTAAAGTGCACTGTAGCTTTAGTGGGCATTTAAAATAAAAGTTACATACTGCTGCCCTCTAGTGTCCTTGAACAGAATGATTTTTCAAATACAAGGAAAATATTCTTTATTATAAATATTTAAAATGTTCATCTAGTGACACTTAAATTGTGCGCAGCAATCTTTCCCTGTAAAGGTCTACATTAATGTGAACTACTTTGCTTGCCTTGGTAATGGTATTACCCATAGTCCTTACACATATCTTTCCCAGGTTGTAGAAAGAAGTTGTTTCCCCAGATACCCAGTGTTTGGTTTGCAAATCTGAAGGCTCTTGGTAGAATCATCTGGCATTGATCCCAGATGTACATGGAGAACAGTTTAGTTGCCATACGTAGTACAACAAATTTCTAATTGTAGGAGGGAATGTATCACTCTAGATTGATGTTGGTGTACCAGCAACATACGCCAAGTAAAATATTTGCATGGATTAGCCTTTTATGATAATGTAGGAAACAGTAATAGTTAGAGGGTCTGTAGGAACTACTAGACACATGAAATACTGCTACCTTGATGTTTACCAGCAGTGTACACATTTAGTGTATGCACTATTTTTCATTTACAGTAGAACGTTTGCATAACTATCGGCAAATATACTTTCATGGTGTAGCACACAGTGTAGCAAAGATATTGCTTGAAAAACCTAAAGGGTGGCAATAGCATGTGAACAGTCAAAAGCACTTTATCAAATATGTAACTATTACATACTAGCAACAATTTCATGTGCTTTGCCATTATCTAATCAAAGAGAATGTCAGTATGATAAAGTCTATTATAACACAAACACTGAAAAAAAAAAAAACCCATGTAAATATAAAGTTAGTGTTAAAGGAACAAAGTTACGTTTCTTCAACTAAACCTGGGATATACATTTATACTAAGATCGTGCTGTACAGCCAACACTTAAAAGTGCCAGTAACATCCAAAAGAAGATTATTTACCATTAAATCTCTCTCTTCCAGTCTCTTGGGGGACACAGGACCAGGGGTAAAGTTACCTCCCACAGGAAGCTGGACACTAGGAGAAAACAGACTCTTCCCCTATGGGCTTTACCCCTTGCTCAGGAAGTGAAAAGCCAGTTTAATAACCAGATATAAAAACTATAACCAAATCATATATACTCAAAAAACATTCTGTAACATTAGCACAACTATTGCTTAGGTTGGGTAACCTGTGTCCCCCAAGAGACTGGAAGAGAAAAAGATTTCAGTAAGTAAAAATCTCCTTTTCTCTAAGATTTCTTGGGGGACACAGGATCAGGGGACATAACCAAAGTGGTTTCCAACAAAATAGGGAGGGCACTACAGACTACTGGTAACCCTATGAAATAAGGGTGACCACAGCCTGAAGGATTTTTCTCCCAAAACTAGCTTGCTGAGATGCAAACAAGTCTACTCTGTAAAACTTTACAAAAGGTGGAAGGAGATGTCCATGTAGCCACATTGCACAACTGCTCCACTGAGGGCTGGTTTTGGACGGCCCATGAAGAACCCACTGCTCTGGTAGAATGGGCATTGACCCCTATTGGGAGAACATTTCCTCTCAGCCAGTAAGATTGGCGAATGAAAGAGAAAAGAAGGTAAATTACCTAAAACAGTGTAGCGCCAAAGAAATATAAACAAACACACAATGATAAAGTCCTGTAAAAAGGAAAGTCCCAAAAAGATTGCGCTTGACCCAAAAAAACAGGGGCAACTGTCTCTATGCCTCGAAGAACGGTATGGAAAAGATGCCTCTGCGATCCAGAAGTGCTGTAGGGAAGCACAAACACAAAACAAGGTGAAAAACCCTAGTGCATTATCTTACAAGTAAATATCAAAAGCAATAGTGCTGATGTAGTGCAACAATGTGAACACACACCAATATCTGTAAAAATTCATAAAAGACAATGAAAAAATGGTATGTGATAACTAAAGTTTTGCCAACAGTGCAAAAGTGTGATTGTGCACAATCCAAAAGTGTGAAGTGGGTGAAAACCCCCAAAGAGAATGCACTCAAATATATGTGATGCGGCTTGTGTATATTCAAATAAGCTTCCTTCAGATTATCCTTGTTCTCAGATGGAAATGCTCCTGTATGCAGAACTCAAACACACAGACCACTCATGGTGCAGACTTATGCAGTAAAAGTAAGATTTATTAACAGGGTACTCACACTATGTGAAATAAATAGCGCCTTAGAAAGGATGGAAAAAAACTCCCCCTTAAACGAAGTATAAAAAATGTCCAACGATAGAAGGACAGGCTCCTTCTATTGAACATTACACACTTGTTCCTATTTTGTGGAAGCAATGTGCTTTTACCGCTGGTTGCCTGTGATACAATGTTGTCTAGCTCATCTCTAAAAAGATGTTTTCCTTTGAGAATGTAATAGAGGCAAGTGACCTTTTCGAACATAAGACTGCAGTCCAATGCTTAAGCCAGAGCTATCTCCTCGCCGCCAAACATTGCGGATGCCCTATCCATAACTTTAGCGGCAACTAATGGAGAGTCACATAAATAGGCAATACCTTCAAGCCTAACGCAAAGTTGAGGAGGTCTACTACCATGGCACCCTCTTCAATACATTCCCACTAGCTGCGAGATCAAGCGTTCACACGTGTGGGCTACTCGTGTGGGATACTCATGCTGAAGCAAAAATGGGACAGATGTGTCAACAGCATTAAATATTGATTTTAAAGTGCCTTCGATATTTTTGTCTGCTACATTCTTAAAGGATGCAGCATCCAATACTGGTAAGGTAGTGTGTCTAGATAACCTAGACACTGGAGCATCTACTAGTGGGTGATACTCCAAAGGTCTAGAGCTTCTTTTGGAAACACATACAAATTGGAAAACCTGTGAAAGGCTTGAAATCTAAGTTGAGGTTGCCGCCATTCACCTAGTACTATTTGATCTAGTTGGTCGTATGCAGGAAAAAAATTTATCTTTTCGCCATCTCAAAAATATTTTTAGATGGAACAGTCTCCTTTGGAGGATCTGAAATGTTTAGCTCCCCTAAAAATTTTTGTATAAGATTAGTAACCGCTTCTGAAGATTCATATGCTCTGAAAGAGGAGCATCAGAAGGGGTCTCAAAAGCTTCTCCTTAGGAGAAATCGGATGGGCAATCTTCCTCATCTGAGGAAGGCATACCTGCTGAGGGTGAGTTGGAAGTTACTGGATTCAGTAGCGCATTTGCATGATATTTTATTACTGCTGAAAAAATGTTCCAACATTTTCTCAATTGTTCCTGGCAATTGGGCTGGTCCCTGAATGGACTAAGATAGTTGTTGTACCCAAATAGGGGATGCCTCTTGGGCAGCATGAGAGACTTCAGGGGCTTGGCCCTGACCTCTGGACTCAATACCGTATCCCTGAAAATAAGACCTAGTGCATTTTTTTTTTAAGCTTAGAAATATAAGGCCTCCCCTGAAAATAAGACCTAGCTGCAGCAAAAGTATGAGAAATATACTGCGCTGGTACAGCATTTTCCTAAAACATAGTACCAGTACCGTGTTTCCCCAAAAATAAGACCTAGTGCATCTTTAGGAGCAAAAATTAATATAAGACCCTGTCTTATTTTCGGGGAAACACTGCAGACGTAGTTGAACAACTGGTACAAATAGAGACAGAACCACCCTGCAAAATTTTAGCCAAGTGCTTTGAACAAGCAAAAAATTTTTACCAATGCTCCAGAGGGTATATGAGTATTTAGTTCCTTATTGGAACTTGCCATAAATGGTAGACTGAATTCACTCCCAGTTAGGGAAGATTTCCCTCAACACTAGCTTGTGTCTTTTATCCCCGCCCCCCTCCCCAACCTGCTTTTTCTAATAAGGTGGAGAAAAAAAAAAAAAAAAAAAAAG
>JAKJJM010061392.1:0-11824 GCA_021901965.1 Pipa carvalhoi | reverse complement strand
CTATTTCACCGCCGGTGACAGTAAGTGGGAGGAGCTTCAGGCTGGCAGCTGGGCCCTCCATAGCGCTGTGAAGACTGCCTCAGTGCAGAGAAGATACAGGACAGGTGAAGCTGGGAATGCATCACTGGAGCTTACTATAAGGTACTTATTTAATATATCTTTTTTTTTAAAGCTTTAGTTCTCCTTTAAGTAAACAAACCCCAGCTCTATTCATTATTTTTTAAGGACCTAGATAGTACATATGCACAAAGTGCCCCAGAAAGACCAATTTATAATAGATGGCTGCAGCGAGCAAAGAGAAAACAACACAAAAGAATAAAAAACTTCACAGAATGGAATTTTTCAACTGCACAGGAATAACTGCCATGCCAATCTAAAAGGCAATATTCTGTTTGTGGTTTTAGTGATTTTTTAACCATGGGTTGTTGCTGATAGGGCTTAAATTGATATCAAGATTAATTTTCTCTCTAACCAGATTATAAAACAAATATATGATTTCTATAAACTTTATTTTACACAGTCGGGTAATATTTTAAAATACAGTTAAATTATTTCTAATTGTTTTCCTCTAGAATAACAGTAGAGTAAACATAATCTACACAAAATGTGGAGCAAATAAAGATGTCTGCTTCTTTAGTCTTCAGAGATTAGTACATTAAAGATTAGCTGGCTATTCACAGATAGAATTACTTGACAGTGATTAGACAAATCATCCAAAAATCTGCTAGCTAATGGGTAATTTTATTAAATTATTAAATTGTCAGAGCGAGCATGAATATTTTTATTTCTTATTGTATTAATAAATAAGCACCTCTGAATTATCTTTGTGCATATTGCTAGTTTTAAGTGGTCTCCTCACTGTGTTTTGCCAGCCTTGGTCAATGAAGACAAAGTACAGTATATTATTAGGCAAAAGGGCTGATGACTAATACACTATTATGATGATACACCTTTATATCTGTATAATAACATAAATAATATTTTAAGTTCCTTTGTAGAGCTGTAGCTGTGGTTTGCTTCAGCTAAATCATTCCAGGTGGAAGGCTTATTTGTGACTAAGAGGCATGGTTAAATTATAACAATAATATAAATATTTAGGTTACATACCCAGCTATCTTTTTCTGCGGCTTTTCATGCCATCTTTTAATGTATCACATGATCTAAAAGGCAATTCACTAATAATGTTAAATAATTTAAGGTTACAAACCTGACCTTTTAATTCATCCACATAAAGTATATGTCAGTTACAACACAGTAATGGAGACTTGAGAAATGCTGCAAACTGAGTCTACAGGAGCTGCCATGGGCATAGTGAAGGAGGAGCATAGGGTAGAAGGATAAGTCAGGAGTTTTAAGGCATGGGTATAAGATAAAATATATGAAGCTGAAGCCCAGGGTTTCAACAACACAAAAACATGCTATATTTAATCACAATTAATTCTCATATCTAGTGAAATCCTTGTGCTCCTCACAAATATTCATCAAACCATCTGAAACTGCTATGGACAAGTTTGCCTACTGGGAAAGAGAGATGGTATACCTACTATGTCACAGTATCACACAGGCAGAAGGTCTGGAGCACATGCTCAGGCATCTAAGCTTTCTTCACATATGACAATGTAAATACATTGCTTGTCACTTGCAGTTGTAAGTGTAACTTGGATACTGGGCACTTGGCGTTGAAAGTAGGCTTTAGTTGCTGGTTATTTGCAATTGTTATTGAATACTCAGTTTCGTAACTAGGATACTGAGCACTTGCCACTGAAACTGGGCTTTGCCACTGTAAAAAGATATTTGGTTTTGCAGCTAGCATATTGGCCACTTGTTATTTTTAACTTCATTACTAATGGTCATTTTTTTTTTTGGCATTTTGGATTGTATTTACATTGCGCTGATATATTACACAGTGCTTTACAGAGATTCATCATTCACTGCCCCGTGGAGCTTACAATCTTGTTTCCCTATTCAGTCATACACACATAGATAGACACAGATGTATGTTATTGCATTGTGGGAAGAAACCCACGTTGGTGCAAGGAGAACATACAAACTCCATGCAAATGAAGTCCAGGGTGGAATTGAACCCAGAACCTCAGTGCTGCAAGGCAGCAGTGTTAACCACTGAGCCACCTCACTGCCAATATTAAGCAAAAATATGGCTTTGCACCTGAGTTACTGGGTACTTGTATTTGACACTTGGCATTGCAACAATATTTTTCCACATATCCTTTGTCTTGCAACACGAGCAAACAAAATTTCTCCAAATTTAGTATTGCTCTTTATAGATTGCTCTATTTGGATCTTCCTGTACTGACTGCATGCTGACCCCTGAGTTTGGTTTCTCTATATAACTTCTGCATCCCTTGATGTTCACTGACTGACAACTGTAGTTTAAGCGGATGTATAAAAAGCTTACACCTTTGCTACTGTAAAAATTCTAAATAAAAATCTAAATAGAATTTAAACAGGAGAAACAAACCAAAATTCTTTCTAATCACAAAACACATTCTTGTAAACAGAAAAGAAGTTTTACTGTGTGTTGCATGACTTTGGAACTTGCTAACCCCCTAAGACCAAGTATTTCAGCTCCAGCACGTAATGTATCTTTGAGAAAGCAGCAGGAACACTTACTCAGCAATTTTCACATCATATTCTAAGTGCTTTGTACAAGTAACAGAGACTAAGAAAAGCACAAGCAGCACAAAATGCTGCTAACGTATACAGTTTCTAGATATTTGTGTTTTAATTATATTTTCAAAAGAAAAGACCATCTTCGTCCTTAGCTAAGTGCAGCTAGTTATACAAAAGGAAAACGTCTTCATAAAATTTGAGATTGGGGGTGAGTGATAAGAGAACGGGGGAACAGGAAGAGAGCAAGAAAAAAACAAAAACCAAAAGGAAAAAGTCACATTGAAAGAAATAGGATTAGGCAACAATCTGAGTACTATCCTATCTGCATACATGGTAAACCAGCACCTCAAGCAAGGCATGGATATAGAATTGTGGCCAGGTAGTTGCCAGAAGGTATACTTGGTCATTGCAACTGATGGACACAGTAGTTCCTGGAAACAACTATACCTGAAAGGCACAGATACCACAATATCTAGTTCTAGTTCTGTGCTAATATCACATAACTTAATATAATCAGATTGCACCAGATCTATGTTGCAATGTTGTTATGCATTATTACTCTATTAGAATGAGAGACAAAAGTGGGCAAATATAATGAAAGTAAAAGGATGTTGATTTACAATATTTGTTTGAAAGTCATAAGCAAGCACAGATACTTTTATAAGGGCACCTGAGTGGGCAGTGAGGTGGCTCAGTGGTTAACACTGCTGAGGTTTTGGGTTCAATTCCACCCTGGACTTCATCTGCATGGAGTTTGTTTGTTCTCCTTGCACCTGCGTGGGTCTCCTACCACAATCCAAAAACATACATCTGTGATAGAGGAGTGCATTGAGTGTCATAGAGCACTTCCTTATGTACTCCTTAGAATATCAGAAAATCCTCTGTCAGTCCAAGCACTACAGTTCTCTTCTTCCAAGGAGCAGTGCATGCCTCCATATAAAGAGAACACAGTGACCCCTACAGGTGTGTGCACGTTAGGTTGTGCCTATTAAAAAACTTGTTCAAGGGACTGATAACCCAAAACAAAACACATTCTCTGCTAAGGACAGTGCATAAATAACACAAAAAGCACCTGTTGGTAACCAATAATATATGTACACATATTTATTATCTGGCTTGACAGATGCAAATTTTTTTTAATTTGTGAGAGATACATCATAAAGCATTTTTGTCTAACGATCCCTGGTGTAGCTGACACATTATAGCTATCATGCAGGCACAATATAATCTATAAATATAAACTATATATAAACTGCATTGTTGGTAAAGAAGTACAAAAAGAATAAAAACAGATTGCCAAGATACCGATGACCTCATATGCATTAACCACTAAATAAATGAATAAATTCTGTTTTGTTATGGTCTTCAGTAAAAAGTACTCTCCAAGAAGATAATGGTAAACAAAGGAGAAGCCAGAGATGACATAGGCGATGTAATGAGTTGTAGAAGAATGACATCACCCATCATAAATCTCTGCAACACCTATAGGCTTAGGTGTGAACATTTCAGACCAGTCTATGTAATCCTCACTAATAATTCTTAAACTCAATATAATGATACCTTTCATAATGAACCTACACAATGTCATAAAAACATGGTACAGACTATATTAAAAGGACATTAACACCAAAAATGAAAATGTCCAAATGTCTTTCTGATTACTAATATATTCAGTCTGTGATTATGGTGTCTACACACTTTAAACTTAACTTTAAAATGGGGCTTTCTGTGGCACTTTATAACTATTATGTAAAGGTCCATAGAAAATAATGGGATTAAGTAGTAGTTTAACCAACAAGATGGCTGCCAGAAGTAAAGATAAAAACAGATAGGAAGCAATAAAATGCATTCAACTTCAAAGGCAACATTTATTCAAGTGTTCAAATTGGAATTTTTATTTCTTTGATGTTACTGGTCCTTTAATAAGAAAACACCAGACTGGTATACAGACAGCTATTAAACTGCAAGACTGCTGTTTTTTCCAAACGCAACTGCTCATTTAATGGTTTGAACGAGCAGCAGATACCTCCCTGTCTGCATCTTCACTCTATTTATAAATCTCAACCAACCTGTCTGTCAACATCCTGGGTGGTGCGCTGCGTTAATGCTATTTTCCACATCACAACTCATGTCCAAAGCTGTTCAATCTCCAGCTCTCTGCTAGCCATTTCTATCTCTGCACTTGCAAATCAGAAATACAGACATGTTTCTTTTTTGCCCACCCCATATTTTACTGTTAAGCCCTCTTGATTAACACAAAACTGTGTATGACATTAGAGAGAGACTATGGGGGTTATTGACTAAAGTGAGAATTTGACAGTCAGAGTGAATTCTCATCACTTCGGGTGGCTATGCCCTGATTCTCTACTCCTTATTGACTAAACAACGGATTCCCATAGAAATTCCGCGATCGTGACAATAGTAAAGTCGCGACCATGACAATATTCCCATAGTATAGTCACGACCAAGACAATAATGAAGTTTCAACAGTGACAGTGGCCTTCTGTTTGATAGTGTGCGACCGTCGTTAGCTGGCGAATTCACACCTTTACGCAACAATTCAGACTTTAATAACCCCCAAAATTGTTTTTGCTCTGAATTCATAAAAATGAAATATTGCCCTGATTGCTGGTTTTCCTATAATCCCTTTTATTTATTTTTTTACACAAGAGATCATCTTTTCATATCATTCTATATACATAAGTTCATTGGTTATATTTGCTCTACTTCAGCTAACCTTTCTCTCTCTCACCCTTCTAGAATGCTCTCCAATTACACAGTAAGAAAACTGAAATTTTCAGAAAAATGCATTATGATCTTGCTTGAGTCTTGTGAAAAGACTTCTCTGATATTCCAAGCAGTGTTTTGCCAGGAAGGTGCTAATAAATCTTTACACAAAGCATCATGCCGTCTTCAAAACTGATATTTTACACTGAATATTTATAGCCAAAATGTACATGATCTTATGTTTAACATCAAGCTTTAGAGTAAAATAAATTAAAGCTAAATTACAATTATATATTCTGAATTTCTGGCTTTCATCTGGCTTAAGATGACCCCAGAAATTTATTATGAATTGAAATTAAATTCCTATTCAAGTAAACCTGTCACCTTATGGGGGACTCTTGGAGTTGAAGCAGAGCAGTGCCTAAAAGCTTTTACTTCCAAGCAATTAGCACATAATGCAGTATTTAACCAGAATGTTGGCTAAATGGTAACCCATGTTTGACCCATGGTAACAGAAGTGCTCCAGGTTGGCTAACTGTTTACATAGTAGTTCTTCTAATCAGATTCCTCAAAAATCTTATTTTAAAGATAAATGATAACTTCCTACTGACTGAGAGAGCTCCTAGTCCTCTGGATAACTTGGTTTTACAGGACAGAGTACCAGCTAATTAGAGTATTGGGAGCTGACTCCAGAAGAGTATACACCTCTGCTGCAACTCTGCTTCCTCCCAGCAAGATTCTCACCAGGTGAGAGGTGCACTTTAACATAAAATGTTTGTTTTTCTTGACAAAAGCATACCTCAATTGTCAGACGATATATGGGTTTCTAAAATATATTAGCAACCAGTGTTTTCTACTAACTAATTAACATGTAATGCCAACAATTATTCTAAAATGAAGTAATAATACAGGGTGGTCTAAATGTATGGAGACACCTAAAAATAATGGAAAACAGTTGTTGGGAACGCTACCCTGTGTGTTGCATGTTACTAAGAGGAAGGGGTCAAATCTGGCAGTGTTTAACACAGTGGCCTCTTTGAAAGCCACACACAGGATTCCATTCCATTTTATGTAGTATGGTAGGACCAGGACAATATTATTTTTGGTTTTACTACGTGCAATTAAAGTTATTGGTTGGTGATGTTCCTCTCTATAACACACATAAAACAGAAAAGAATGACGCAATATGTACAGTATTTGAAGCTACCATATGCCATTATCTATTTAGGAAATAGAAATATTTTCATGAGACTTTAAAACATACACGAATTGTTAAAAAAAAAAAAGAAATCTAAAGATTGATTTATAAAGATGTTAGATTGAAAGGATTTTAATTTTGGTTACTGACATAAGGTATAGATTAACTGATATCCACATAGGCATTGAGAAGTACAACAGCACACCCAAGAACAAAAGATACTAGTAGGTACAATTCAAATGAATAGCAGTGATGTTTCATATGAAAGGAACATCTTCCACAGTTTTGGGATTACATCTGAGACTCTCAACAGATTTAACACTGCAAATGAAAGATGGACATCACTACTTTGGGAAAACAACATGAATTACTTTTATGTATGGGATAAAAGCACTACTCATAAAAGATATCCTAGGCACACACAAAACATAGATACTTTATATGAATAGGTTACAGAGAGATCCCAGTCACACAAAGTCATGTTCTTAGCCTGTATTAAGGGAAACATTCTTAATCAATTGGTGTTTATAAGTAACCAGCATCATAGCAAAGATACCTAACATTTTAGTTTACTTTATTCTGATATAAAATTGCAATTATTTATCCAAGTAGCAGTGGAAAACACATTTCATTGCCTTCAATTAATAGGGTTTCCCCCTTAGTCATACAGTTGAGTGACTGGCTGTGTTACTTATACTTGTCTGAAGGTTTATACATCATGCCTGACTAGTCTGCACCTGTAAAGCTGAGGGTAGAGGTGCCTGGATCACTCTCAAGTAGTACTACAGCTCCCACTAACCCCTATAGCCAAGGTTGGACTGGCCCACCAGAGTACCGGAGGATCCTCTGGTGGGCCTCAGTTGCAGTGGGCCCATCTTGCCCTTTTCAGGGTGGGCCCCACATCTCATAGTCCCGAGTGGGACCACCAGCCAATCCAGACCTTCTCTTCCCTCATCATGTGACATTGGTCAGCGAGGGGAGCCACTGGCGGGACCACTCTTGCCAGTCCAATGCTGCCTATGATTTCAGGCTTTTGGTAGGATACTGGGAGCTGTAGTCTAACAGCTGTTTGGAACATAACACATAACTATTGTTGAGTCTTCTGTGAAATCAAAGTAAAGGGAGGCAGTATGATTCTATTTCCATTGCAAATCTGAACCCACAATGTAAGTGGTTCCAATCTTAAAGGAATGCTCACCAATTCTCAGTAAGGATACCAGCGCAGAGTCCAACAGAAGGGATATCTGAAACCAGAAAGGAAAGTAATTATTCTGGATGTATAAATAAATGATTAGTAGTTCAGAAATTAGCAACCTGCCTTCTATTGGTGCAATATTATAAATTCCAAAAACCCCTAGCCTGTGGTTTAAAAAAGCAAACTTACAAACTGGACTAGAAAGACACAGAAGACATGATGTTTTATAAAATGAGCAGATGGAAAGGAGAAACTAAGAATAAAGTTAACAAAAACCAGGCTTCCCGGGGTGACCTGAATTCTGTGACAGTGATGTGCAGGAGGGAGGCTCAATAAACGTCTTGTACAGTTAGCAGATTGCCGCTTAATGTGTCATTCTGGGTTATTAGACTGCTGTCCCTCATGGATGCACTAAGCCAGAGTATCCCCAAGGGAATGCTCCTGTGACATTTTTACTGTGCTGGTGGTAAGAGAGGAAAAAAAAAAACAGAAGAAGAATTTGCTTGATAGGCCTTGTGAAAGTAGGAGCTTCATGGTTCATTGGGATTCTGAAGGCTCTTTGGTCATCGAGGTCTAGATCGAGGTGAGGCTACAGATCTCACAGGTGTTTCACTTACAAAGGATCTTGCTTAATATTATTAATTAATAAACAAAGTGTTGTGGCTCAGTGGCTAGCACTGCTGCCTTGCAATGCTGAGTTCTGGGTTCAGTTCCAGACTTCTGGACTTCATCTGCATGCAGTATGTATGTTCTACTCAAACTGTGAAAAACATACGTCTATGTGTGTGTGACTGAATAGGGAAACTAGACTGTAAGCTGCACAGGGCAGGGACTGAAGTGAATGGTAAAGCTCTGTGTAATATATCAGTGCTATAGAACTGAATCAAATACAAATGCACAAATTCAGTTTGATGCCTGGGGGACGGAGCAGGCCAAATTCTTAAAAGCTGATTTTTGTCATTTGAACACCACACATCAAGGTATTAAGATACACCAATGTTCTAACAGTAACAATTTCTTCATAAGACTGCATGTAAAATTATGTTTTCTTGAGTTAAGTAAATCCTACCACAAGTCTGACTAAGCTGGGCTGACTCAGCTCAGCCACATCTATATATACAGATTTACAGCTCTGAAATTATTAATGTTTCCCAAGAACACCAGCATACTGATGAAAGAACAAATCAATGAAGACATAGCTTACTGCCTACACTTCTGTGCACAGCAGAATACGGTACTCGTCTAGTGTAAGGTCCTGAGAAAATACAGCATCACAGTTCTACACAAATCCCATTGGGAATTGCAGGCCACTTGTCTGAAATACCACAGTTTTTGTTCCCAACCAAATTAATTTTAGAGTATGTCTCCCCCTCTGCTTTACTCTGAGCAGCTAGCCCAAATGGGAATTAATAAACGTTATTTTAAAAAAATCAGTCTTTTGTGCTTTAAAGGAACACCATTGCATCTTATATAACCTGCATAAAAAACATATTTATGCTGTTTTATCTATGTTTGTGACCAAAATATTATAATATATATTTAAAACTATTGTGCATGCTTTTAGAAAACATTTTAAATCCAATCTCCACCTTTTATTTGCCCATCTTTTTTCACTGGTAAATTAATGATTCTGCATTTAGTAAATTAATGATTCTACCACTTTTAGGTGAAATTTCCCCAGTGATTTAGTAATTTATACTAGGATCACTAATGCAGGTACAGCAATCTCCAAAACTGCAGCCAAAAGTATACATCACAACCATCAAAGCATTTTCTTCTCAGGAAGAAAAGCACATAATGTATTTTATGGTTGGGGAGAAAAGTTACACTGTGTTCTTTGGTTGGGGAAGGGAAAACAATCAATTGCTTGCTCAGGGGAAGGAAACATAACTTACTGCTTATAGAAAGATGCAAGGCATTCTCTGCTCAATGTAACAAGTGACAATGCACTCTCTGCAATGGCCCTGATCCCGGTTGTGCCCCAGGCCCCAAGCAGGGCCCTTCCGGTAGGCCCTGGGGCCCTGAGACCTCACGTGACACAGCAGGGGTGGACCTTATTAAATTTCACCCAATGTGTTCTCTGTTAAGAGGAAAGAAATATTCAATGTATTCACTGTTCAGGTCAAGAAAGATAAAAGGACTTATTTAAAAAAGTGAATTCTCCTCAAAGTGAATTCACAACACTCCAAGTCAATTAGCCCCTACTGCCGTAAATTCAGTTCTGCTTATTCATTAAACTGTATATACTCACGATGATGAAGCAAATTGTCACAAAGTACTTTTTATTCGTAGCCTGGTGAATAGGAGTGGTGTATTGTAATGAATTCATCACAAATGGGTGTAATGTCACAAAATGACACAGTCTTTACATGGAGAACATACTAGCAATATGCATGTATCAATATAATAAAAGACACTGTCACCAGTATTGTACCCACTATTATCACCAGTATTGTAATGGCCAAAAGTCAACCATTTTGATATTGATATTGTATTGTATTTATATAGCATTGATATATTATGCAGTGCATTACAGAGATTCATCATTCACCTCAGTCCCTGGAGCTTACAATCTAGCTTCAGTCACACACACACGTATGTTTTTGGAATGTGGGAGGAAACTGGAGTGCCCGGAGGAAACCCAGGCAAGTGCAGGGAGAACATACAAACTCCATGCAGATGAAGTCCAGGGTGAAATTGAACCCATAACCTCAGCACTGCAAGGCAGCAGTGCTAATCACTGAACCACTGCACTGCCCATAGTTTTCACATTCATTTCAATTGTAGGCAGTCACTGCAATAAATGGGTTTATACTGTTTTTATCACATTCAAGCAGACTGTAATTTTTCTGCATATGTTTTCTTGTTTTTTTTCTTGTGCCCATGACAGGCTTGACCCTGTATACTAGTGTTCCTGAATTTGCCTGAGTTGTTTTTTCCATTATTGCAGACAGTCACAATTTGTCACTATATTTTCTAAGCCTTTTGTCTAAATTTTCACCAGCATAGTTGCAGGAACACATAAGCCCCCCTACTACCACTTTCAGTCAGGAAATTCAAATCTGTGTACTGTTAACAGTACACACCGTGGGTAAATTGTCACTCCAACACATGACGAATACTGAAAGTGTTGTTATTGTCACACCATAATTAATTTCATAAACATGTTTTTAATACCTTTGAATTGTATTAATATTTTTACATTTTTACGGCCATTCTGTGTTGGAATCAAGTCCTTTCTGTAATTTCACTTACTTTTTGACTATCATGGCATTTGATTTTGAACACACTGGGTGTGCTAGCAAAGTGCACAATATACTTTACCTATAGATGATAGAATAACAGCAGTCAGACACAGTATCTGGTAATAAGCACATTATATTATTCATGCTCTAGCACAGATTGTTCCTAACAGACTGTGAGCCCAGGAGGAAATGTTGTGCTTGAATATCAAAAGAACCAGCAACCAAAAATTGTGATGGAGGAGGAGGAGGAGGAGGGAAATGCATAGGAATGGATGAAGAGGTGTGAATGGAGAGAAGATGAAGAAAGGAAGAAAAGGAAGAAATGGAAGAGAAAAACAGAAAAGAAATCGAGTACATTTTCTTTATGTATCTACAGAACTTGATTCAATAAACACACCAGTCATTTAGAAAGACATTCTTCTGGTAAAATATGGATTCCTTATTGTCAAACCAAAGCACCTCATAAACAAGACATGATTCATTCAAAAGTTATTGTTTGAATAATAATATTTATTTTGCGGTTGTTGGGCCACTGCGTCTGATGGTGACTCTGGATGATTTTTGTCATTGTGCTCATTATTATTTATGTTAACATCTCTCACTGCTGGTGCTCTATTTTATGGCAATATGGTTTACTTAAATGGTTAAGAAAATAATTATGATGTTAATCCTTCCTTTAAAGAGAATATATTTGAAGAGCTCAATGGAAAAATGGACTAAGTCCAAAATTGATACTTAGAAAAACGAAGTTTGTATTGGACTTAGGCCATTATTCTGTTGAATATAAATTCTTCTGTATTGAAATATATGGACTTAGGCCACTTATCC
>JAKJJM010061381.1:0-12714 GCA_021901965.1 Pipa carvalhoi | reverse complement strand
TCTAGCACTTGATTTTTTGATTGTGCACTTGGAGCATCATTATTCCTAGTACCTCATTATTTATTTCACTGTTTGTTTGGAGAATAGCACTTTATATATATATATAATTTTTATACATATCACGCTATGATCTATTCCTTTTTTGCGCTACCATAGTGGGAGATCCGAGGTTTTCCAGTTCGCAGTTGATAAAATGTCTAATCTGAAAATTCTGATTGCATAAGTCGTTAGAAAATGTTTTAGTTCTTGGTAAATACATACAGAATTTACAGTGTCCACAAGGATAAGAACCCAAAATCTTAAAACCTCTGTTGAGGCTGATCTTGGGAGCAACAAAATGTCTGTGTGTAAGGACATCTTTCAAAGTACGACACCTTATGGCCGTAACAGAAGGTTTCTCTGTAATATGCTGAGAGAATTAAGGGTCCATCTGTAATATGTGCCAATTCCTGCATAAGATCTTAGACATATCCTCCCACTGATCATGATAAGTGGTTATCAGTCTGACAGGTTGCCGTGTCCTGGATTTTGAATTAAACAATGCTTGATCTTGTGACAAACTGCCGGCACATCTTTTGGCTGAGTGTACCAAATCATATGGATAGTGTCGGTCTCGAAACCTCTGCACCATTTCCAGTGATCTTGACTTAAAATCTTCCTCACGGCTGCAATTTCTCCGCAGCCTGAGGAATTGACCCTTGGGGATGGCACGCCTCTGAGCCAAAGGGTGAAAACTTTTATACGACAGTAAGTTATTAGTGGCTGTTGGTTTCCTAAAAAGATCGGTTTCCTAAAAAGATCGGTTTCCAAAAAACCTTTCTCACCCTTGAACACCCTAATGTCAAGAAAATCAATGCTACAAGTAGACTGTCTGTAAGACAGCTTCAAGTTGTATCTGTTTGAATTCAAAATCTCCAAAAAGTCTTGCAAAAGATTTTCAGGGCCACGCCACAGAATAAAGATGTCATCAATGTAGCGTAGCCATAAGTCAATAAATGAAGTGAAAAATTCCAAGTCTTCACAAAATACATGCTCCCTCTCCCACCAACCCAAAAACAGGTTGGCGTAAGAGGGGGCGCACTTGGCTCCCATGGCGGTGCCTGATAATTGCAGATAAAATTTATTGTCAAATATGAAGTAATTATGGTGAAGTACAAAATATAAAAGATCCAGAAGGAAATTATTAAACCCAGACGAAGGATCAGATTCTGCATTTAGAAAATATCTAATAGAAGATAGGCCTGCTTCGTGTCTAATGGATGTATACAGTGATTCAACATCGCAAGTCACCAGGATATGTTCGGGTAAAGAAGGAATATCTTTAATTTTACCTATGAAGTCACCCGTGTCTTTAATAAACGACGGGAGACTGAACACATGTTTTTGGAGTAACTGGTCAATGAACGAACCAGCTGGTTCTATTAGGCTACCTATCCCAGCCACAATTGGACGACCCGGAGGGTCTACCAAATTTTTATGAATCTTAGGGATGATATAGAAAGTTGGTATGACTGGATAGGGAACCAATAAGAAATTTCTCACCTGAGGAGAGATCAATCTGTCAAAAAAAGCCTGTTGCACTAAAGTATGTAATCTCTCCTTGAAAAGGACAGTGGGATCAGTAGAAAGTCTCTTATATTGTGACGTAACACCTAACAATCGGTTAACCTCCCTTACATATTTGTCTGAAGGCCACAACACAACGTTGCCCACTTTGTCAGATTGACGGATAATAACGTCCGTCCATTGACTCATTTCTCTGAGTGCTTTCCGTTCCTTATAAGATAAATTATGCAAGTGAATATCCTTCACCTGTAGTGTACTAAGATCCTTTTGTACACACTGATAGAAAGTGTTCAGGCTAGGATAGTCAAGGAAAGACGGAGAAAAAGAGGAGTGAGGTCTGAACTTACGTAAATCCAGAGAGGACGTGTCAGAAGAAACTGGAATAGAGGTTGATGTTAAATCAGAAACCGGTTCGACCTCATCTACTGAAGCTGAAAAAAATGCCTTCAAGGCTAACTTCCTACAAAACAAGAAAATATCATTAGCAAGAATAAATTTATCTAAATAGTTTGTAGGACAAAAACCGAGGCCCTTTTCCAATACTGACCTGTGTGCCAAAGAAAGAGGACGAGAAGATAAATTGATGACCTTTAGGTCCTCTGTCTGATCTTCCTTTGTGGTAACAGGGCTGGCCTGCGATGTCGGAATTGTACTGGGTGCGTCTGAGGGAGATATCCCCACCGTTCCCTGTTCCTTAACCTTACGCCACCCCCGTCTGATTTTTCGTTTGTAGAAGACTCAGAGCTGGTCTCTAAAAAATGCTGACCAGCGTCTGTGTCCGTCGAGTCTTGAGCAGCAGGACACTAAGGGGGTTATTCCGTAAACTCCGAATTTGCCCTTCCGAATTCACTGATAGCGAACTCCCATTATAAAGTCGCGACTGCGACAATTCTACCATTATAAAATCACAACCGTGACAATTTTTTTAGTCGCGCTTGCGATTTTATAATGGGAGTTCGCTATCAATGAATTCGGAAGGGCAAATTCGGAGTTTACGGAATAACCCCCTTAGTGTCCTGCTGCTAGATTGATTAGGTAAGTATGACTTCTCACTATAGTTCTCCTTTAAAGCCAAATAAATTAAGAATCAAGCAATTCTACCTGATTGAAGGATTTTCCTCTTATTTAGTTAGATGCACCACTATAATTTCCTGCTTGTTTCAGGGGTGATTGTTATTTGGCTCTCATGCAGAATACAGTCTTTGCTGCTTTCTATGCAGCCCTACAGTGCACAGCTGAACTCATTTCTTTCTTTTTAGCTGCATGGAAATCAGTTCAACTGCATCCCACACGGCTTCAGCCAAGAATGGGAAATGATTACAGATTAGCAGGTCAGCATGTGCACACAAAGCACTTTCTTTAAAAGGGAGATACAAACATATACCTCCCAAACATCCCAGACTCTGCAAGACAGTACTGTTTTTTGGGTCCTGTCTCACAGTCCCAGATCCCCTGGTCCAATTCCCCAGTTCTTGTCAATGGTTCCTATTTTGCCTAGTCCTCCCCTGACCCCATCCCCTTTCCTTATACTGCGCTGCCCCCCTTTCCCATCTTGTGCAGCCCCCACCACCCCTTTCCCTATACTGTGCTGTCCCCTTTTCCCCATTTTGTTCAGTATTCACTCCCCTTTTCAATACTGTACTACCAAACCCCCCTTTCCTATACTATGCTGCCCCAACACCCTCTTTTCTTATACTGCCCCCTCTCATCCTGCACTGCAGTAGGGCTGATTTTATCTTTATAGCACTACTGCACTCTCTGGTTGCCCTTACGCAACTGGCGTATAGATGCACGTCATTTAAAAAAGAAAAAGTGTGTCATGAAAAAACGTTGAAAGTAATGACTGATACGCGTATACTGCCACACTTGCATTTCACAGAGAGGAACACGCGCTGGAACACTTCGGGGGTCATTCCGTAAACTGTGAATTTGCCTTGCCGAATTCACAAGTAGCGGACTCCTATTATATTACCAAGACAATTTTGTAGTAGTGGTCGCAATTTTGTAATGAAAGAATAGTCGCGGTTGCGACTTTATAACAGAAGTCCGCTACTTGTGAATACGGCAAGACAAATTCACAGTTTACAGAATGACCCCCTTCATGTTGCATTTTTGCAAGCATATGGACGCAAACGCAAACAATGCGACTGGATTAGTAGCAATAGGAACTGAACCTTTAAAAATAAAATTATACATACTAAATTATACATACATACAATAGCGGTCACACAAGGAAGAAAAGCGACACATAAGTGCTATTACTTAAATATAAAATGCGTCCCGAAAATATGCCAGTGTAAATGTACTGGCGTATTTTTGCGATGCGTTTTTTTTTTTTTTTTAATGATGCGCACATACACACATTTATTACACCAGTCTGACCCTGGCCTTAAAGTGCTATCCACAGCATGGGAGTCCTAGGGAAACCAGATACAGCTGTAAAGGTTGACAGTGACCCAAGCACGTTCAGTAAAATTCCTGAATTAGCTTCTTAAAGTAAGAGAACATTGTGAGGGGAAAATTATTTTAATTTGCTTGAAAACCAAATGACTTGATTTTACTCTACAGATCAAGCTGAGACATCTCTAGAATTGTTTGCACGTTTGTCTCTCAGTGAAGCAAAGGAGTAAGAAATAGCAGGAAAAAATGAAAAATAACAAAAAAACAATAACAATAATAGCAAGATCGTGCCCCAGGGCCCCTCCCCTCTCCAGCGCCACTCCCCCTAACAAGCATCCGGTCACTGAATGCCAGGGGCTGCAGATGGGTTAACCCACATAGTTCCCTCGAAATTTAAAAAAAATGAATAGAAAAGTTTTGCTTATTTCCCCTTTAAAGGAACAGTAGTGCAAGAAAAAGTCCAGTTTGGATTGACATACTAGTTATTCTTGCATAATTAATTCTGTAAATATGTTTTCTTTTAAGTTGATTTTCTGATTTGTGGTTTTGTAAAGTTTATTTTTCTTCCTTGTGGCTGCAGCCATCTTATATCTGTTAAGTAAACAAACTACCACCTAATCAAATTGTTTCCCATGGAACTTTAGTTAATACATATTCATGGAATGCCCCAGACAGCCCAATTTGGACAGAGAAAGAGAGAGATATCATGACAATAAAAACCAATAACAGAAATCAAGATTTCAACTTCAAAGAAGGCATTTTTATAAGTGCTCCATAGGAATAACTGCAATGTCAGTCCAAATATAATTTTTTTCTGGTGTTCCTGGTCAAGGGATGAATAGCTGAATTTTGTGTGAATGTTCATGCGAAGCAATGTAAAGAGCTTCCTAAGTCTGCGACTGTTGTAAGCATCTAAATTGGATGAGAGTTTGTCACATCGCAGAGTTGATGATACACGATGATGGGGAAGTGGCAAAGGAATGTGAATATGGACCTTTACGTGACTATTCGCACTTTTATGAACAAGCCCCTGATTCCATCCAGAAATAGTGTTATTATTTTATATTATGCAATTAAAAATTTCAGGACCAGTGTTACTGGTCCACCTCAAAAATAAATACTCCCATTTGGATTGGTAAAGCAGTTGTTTAATTACAGCCCTTGTAAAAAATGTTATCTTTGAAATTAAATTCATGAATTTTATTGCTTTCTGTCTTAATCTTTATTGATAGTCCTGTTTTAAACAGACCTCACCCAGTCCATTGTTTTCTATGGTGCCTTAGATAATACATATTTAGGAAGTGTGGCCCAAAGCCCAATTTTTAAAGATAAGTATATTACTTTACATAAACAAGTCAGAATTTTTGGAAGCACAGATTGAATATATAGTAACTAGAAATGCATTTGAGCCATTTTCATTTTTTGGCGTCACCATTTTTTAAGCTCGTCTGTACTCCCGGGGCGAAATTTATTAAGCCCGAAAAGACTCGATTGGAGTCTTTTCGGGCTCAATTTGCCCAGTCCCGATTTCCACATTATGGAATCGGCGTTTCTCAATTTCCATAATCTGGAAATCGGGTATTTGTACCGAAACGTAGACATAAATTATAATGGCTACGGAATTTTTCGGTAGAAATACCCGATTTCCAGATTATGGAAATCGAAAAATACCGATTTCCATAATGTGGAAATCGGGATTCTCGCGGGAGGATAACCTCCCACGAGAAAGTTGGAAAGACCTATAGCAGTCTTTCCGACTTTTATAAATACCGCCCCAGGCCTTGAATCGGCAGTTAAGCAATTGTTTAAACAAAGTCATCAGTCTGCATTAGCACTTTTTTTTTTGTTTGTTTTTACAGTACTGATGTAATGTACATGCATTTTCCTTAGGGCATTGTTACATACAGTGTGCTGATACTAGATTAAACGCTGGTGTCAAAGGGGGTTATTCCGTAAACTCCGAATTTGCCCTTCCGAATTCATTGATAGCGAACTCCCATTATAAAATCGCGACCGCGACTAAAAAATTGTCGCAATTTTATAATGGGAGAATTATCGCAGTCGTGACTTTATAATGGGAGTTCGCTAGCAGTGAATTTGGAAGGGCAAATTCGGAGTTTACGGAATAACCCCCAAAATGTGTTCCTTTGGTCTCAATGGCAACCACATCAAATGCAGCTTGCAATTTCGCAAACGGGGATATTTATAAAGCCTTTGGTTCATTTTTATAGCATCGAAAATAACATCTAAGAAAAATGCATAACAAATATACTGATAATGTATCAGTGCTATATAAATACAAAAAAAAAAGGGAACTTTGAAATGGTGATAAAAGCTTTTTTATGTATCACTTTTGATGCCATCGCAACTGAATTAAATAAGACGATGTTAGACGTTACCACTGGCATCAATACACCTCATGTACCATTGCCCTTAAATAGGGCAAACTTATCCCTTAAAGTAAATAGTTTACTTATCAGATCTAGGCAACCATGCATTACATTGGGCTATAGGGGAAATGTAATAAATGGCAGTGTTGTTAAGGAGAAGGTATAAGCCAAAAGAGCTGACCCTAGCATGTACTGAAACATATCATTAGTAATACCCAGTTACTGGAGCCATGTACAAAAAGTGTGCACAGATCCTTTGGGCAGGCTGGGGGATATAGTAATCCAGTGTGGAGCAGATATCTAAATAGTCTTTATCCCATAAAGAAACGTGGAATGCCGAGCATCCCCACTGATGCCAATCCCATTAAATTATTTTACAGGCAGCAGCAGCATCCCTGCACTCATCAGACTGGCACCTCTGCCAAATGGGTCACCCACTGTTGTCAAACGCCGGCGTGATGTCACGGCATGTAGGCGGTTCTACTGCAGTTCTCCCTTCTGCCGCTTGGTGCCGCTGTATGACCGCACAGTAGACTAAGCCTCGTTCGTTCCTATAGCCGCTTCCATTGGAGCCGCCAGAGACAAATTGGCGCCATTTTGAAGCTCGGGGTAGGCGGCACGGGGTGAGCTAACACGGACGGAGAAGAGAGGGGCGAGACGGAGCTGGCGGGGAGGGAGAGCACCTTGCCTGGTGTCTTGGAACGATTAACGGTGAGAGCTGAAGTGCCGCTGCTCTGCGATATCGGCCTTGGCGCTGCAAGGAGCCTCCCTGCAGAGTGAACGGTGCGCGGGGAGATGTGGGGAGCGGCTCCCGGGGCTGCTCTGATCCTCAACAGCGCTGTGCACAGTGAGGGGGATACTGGAGCATGCTGGGATTCCGCCCTATAAACTCTCTAGGGCGACAGTAAAGCGCCCCCCGCGCTCACCTCTCTGTCTCTTACAATGGAGGAAATAACAGCCCCCATGCTGCAGTGCAAGGGCACATAACTGTACCAGATACCCCCTTTCCCAGCAGCACATAGATCAGTGGGTGGGTAATGACATACGGGAATTGGCGTAAAGGTGACATATGCCCCTCTAAAATGACTATGGGGGTCTGCATTCTGCTCTCCAGCTGTTGGACTACAAGTCCCAACATTCCCTATCCTTGCTGTCATGGATACTGAGAGTTTTAACAGCAGCTGACCCCCTGCCAGGTGGATGACCTCCCTGATAATTAATTGTTGTCAGGGTATCTAAGTAACTCATGTGATGCAGCGCATGCCCCGGGGTAATGTATATGTAGAACTATTTGGACTCCTATGAATGTGTAAGGGTATTTTTATTGGCTCGTTAGTTTTGGGGGTGTAAAGTGCCGTTATATGTAATAATCGTGTAATATGGAATTAATGGTGCGGTGTGCCTTTTGTTTTTTTTATTATTTTTATTTAAAGATCACGCTTACATGTCCAACTTAAAGCATTCCAGCTGTTGGGGAACTACAGGGCTCTTGCATCCACAACATCTGGAACTCACTGGCTGGGTAGTTGAAATCTATAGCCTGAGTGATGCTCTGAGCATCTTTTGTGATGTAGTTTGGAATGAAGTGGTGACTGCAACCTTATCCTATCACTGTTAAACGGAGCCTTAATTGGTGACTTGAATGCATTGTCAGTGTGCAGTTCCTTGAAATTTGTTGGGAGTCTTGGTTTATGTGATGGTGGTTTTTCATGCTGCTTTGATTTAGAAGATTATCTTAACGTGCATTATTCGTAAATTCTAGTTATTGTTTTTTTTAAGTTCTTATTCAGCATTCTTTATTATGTGAAATGAGTGAACCGTTTTAGCTGTATGTGCACATTTGTCCAAATCTTGTCATTGCGTCTGTGGCCCAGTAGGAGGTTGCTATGCATACTTTTATATTTGCTCTTTCCTCTTTTGTCTGTGCAGCTCCAGTTTTAAGCTTATTATCTGAATGCTTTGATACTGTTCATTTACTTTCATAGATACTGGGACTTTTCTATTCTACAGTGTTCACTGCAAAATCTCTGTGTGCCTTCTCCCTACATTCCCTTAGACAATCTGTTCATGCTTTGGCATCTCATAATTTCTTTTACTATTTTAAAAGTAGCTTGAATTTCAATGGATTTGTATCTAAATACGATCAAATGTTTGCTACTGTATGTTACAGTTTTTTAAAATTAAAACATGTTTATTGGTCTGGCAACATAAACAAATGAGCTGAAACTGAATTGAAAAGAAGTAATAGAGCTGCATGCACTTTTGTTGCAGCACATTGTGGGTTTTGGTTACTGCAGTCGCATCCAATTCATCTCTGCAGAGTAGATGAATGGCCTCATTCTCCAACCTCCGAACGTGGCCTTCCGAATTCATTTTTACTTAGTGCATGATGCGCACCGCAGACGTTGTCGCAGATGCGCTTCACATACTTGACGAACAGAGTTTTGTCTGCCGCTCGCAGAAACTCTGTTCGTCAAGTGCGTGAAGCGCGTCCGCGACAATGTCTGTGGCACGCATCATGCACTTCGTAAAAATGAATTCGGAAGGCCACGTTCGGAGGTTGGAGAATGTGGCCCTAGATGTCAGTGTAATGTGCATGCATACAAGAATTCAGAATGCTTAATCAGATTCAAAAGAGAAGACCCCCATTTATTCAAGCAAAGTGATACATAAATTTATATTTTGGGGAGATGGCACTTACCCTTCCTTCCTCAGGTTTATTGACATAAGTACCATCCCTAATATGTTTCTTTTGTTTATGTATCACTTTGCTTGAATAAATGGGGTACTCCTCTCATGAATCTGGTGGGGAGCCTTTTCTTATTCTTATCTGCGTATACTAATGTTGTCTGAGGTCCCATCAGTACCTGCTCTCAGTATAAAGGATAACCCTAACCTTAGGAGTGTGTAAAGACTGTTCATGTTATAAAGTTATGTAATGTGTATGCACATCATTATTTTCTATGTAAATATTGTCAGAATTATAGCTCCGGTGACAAATAGGATCCAGTTTGAGAAGTTGAATGAACATTTTTTAGAAAGGTGAATCCATTAATTCCAACTAGTACTGTTGTACCCAAGTTAAAGCATACTGCAACTTTTGTTTGAACATTGCACATAGTAGCATCTCCAGCTGTCAATGAATTGAATTTGTAGATGTGGCTGCTAGTGGTCCAGCTGCACTTAGAATGAAAAGTTAATTGTACATTGGGCTTATTGGTTTAATGACTGCTGAATCACGAGTTAAATGGAAACCCTTGCTCAACATCCACCCATTTTACAGGTATTGGGGGAGCAATGGTAATTTTAGTTGGTCATAATGCAGTTTTGTTCAGCCCCTTAAAATGTGAAATTATTGTACTTTGTGAGCAGGCCTTTGTAGTTCTTAGATATTGGGTTTTCCATCAAGTAAAGTGGAATGACTAACATTGTTGTGGTTACCAGAAATCCTTAACCGTATAAATAAGTGACATTAAACATAACTGCACTATTCCAGGGCATAAGGAACAGTACAAATATTCTAACAGAGCAGGGTTGACCAACATAAGAAAGTGAAAGGATTCATTTGCAACAGTGTTTTTAGTACACCGTAGACCACTCGATATCTAGTTGCATACAAGTGGATCACTTTTTCTATGTTTTCAGCCGTTTCAAGTCCACAATCACATTTAAGTTTGTGCGTTTTGTTTTTCAGCTATTTAAATGCCATGCTGGTCTGTTTTGCTTACAAAGTCCACTATTCTTATCCTCATTCATATGCATTAACTTACATTTGATAATGCACTGAAAGTACATGTGCATCTTTTAATGGTAGTCATTTTATTCAAATGTTAAAATCACTTACTATTTATAACATTAAATCAGAATAATTTACATTAAAAATGCGATGGAATTACACCAGTTAGGCCTAAAGCCTCTTATTATCTTTCATGTTCTGTTGGTATTCCAGATGATAGAACGCAGTTATTAGCAAAAATGTAAGTATGAATTACAATTTCGTTTACAATTTATATTGTTAAAGGGATACTGACAAATCCAAATCAGGGTTTAGAGAAAGCATGATACAGCTGGTATGCATTTTTGTTACAAATATATGGAAAATATATTGTTTTCATTACTTGGCTGGGAAGAGTTGTATGAGCACCCATTTTTGGTCCAAAACTTCTCTCTACTAGTTCAAGGAACTCTGGAACTTATAGTTATACATCATTTGAAAGCCTACTTTCCGACACCAATAAAGAGATTTGTTAAAATCTAAGCTTTTCTTTCCACTTGTCTCTTTGAGAACAATTGTATACAGGCCATGCACATGTGTTGCAGGGATTTCAGCTTGGTTCTATTATTTGAATATTATTCATTAATACTAAAAGAATAATTGGTTATATAAAAGAATATTGGTTCATAACAATAAGTTATAGTAATAAATACACACGCAGCATGTGTTTGTTTTTCTTAAGCAAATTATATTAACCATTTGCTTTCTTACATTTCTTTTACTTATTAAATGTATATGCAGTAAAAAGGAGGAATTGGTCACTGAACTGTTAATTCTATAAATTACTAAATTCAACAGATTATAGTTTACTTCACCCATTTTTTTTGTTCACTAATAAAATACGCAATTGATTAGAGTAGCATTTATTTTAATATACGTCTGCACACCCTTATCAGTATTGAGCAAAATGGTACAGCCTACCACTCATGTTCTTTAAGACTCTGTTTCCCAGAATGCAAAGAGTAGAAGCCCCACCCCCACAATAGCCTAAAAAAACTGTCCAATTATACCAGACTAACTGAAACTCCCCCTAGGTAAGCACATTGACTCACCTTACAGCTGCAAGATGCCTCATTGAAACATAATTCCAGCAGCTCAGAGAGCAGGGGCTTGGGACTGCCCCATCAGCCCTCTGACCCAGTGCTGATGTGTGTGCTACCCTTTAAGTGTACCAGGAAGGTGAACTTTACCTGTATTACATATAACCCTTGGTTTGTATTTTGCTTTTTAAAGTTATGCAAATTATGCCGTGTCAAACACTGCAATCCCTGTATGTATGTATAATTTTATTTATAAAGCACCACAAATTTATTCAGCTATACAAACATAAGACAGACATGGGAAAAGTGCATTACACAATACAGGTGAGTAACTTACAAGCATAAAAACACTTTAAGTGACAGGTTATCATTGACATGAGGTTGGAGGTCCCTGCCCTGCAGATCTTACAATCTAAGTGGTAGGAAAGACTACATACACAGACAGGAGGCTAAACACAGTGAATATCCCCCCTGTGTTTGAGTATCACACAAACGCACACTGATGAACACTACCTCTAGACAAAACTGTTTGAGACTGCGTGTTGATTGGAAGCTGGCATCATAGAGCTTTTGCACATCACTGCTCTGATACTGGTTCTCAGTCCTCATTCAACCCTACTTTCAGTTCTGAACAGTGTGGGGGCTGGACTGTCTACTTGCAAGACTAACAGTTAGACTGTTTATCCTTTTAAATGCAGGAGAATCCTTCATCATCCCAGGCTTGGTCTGCCAGAATTTGTAAATCATGTTAACAAATAATTTGCTGTTTTTTTAACAAGCACTCTGCTCCTGTAACATATCTATAAAATGTGGAGCTATTCTTTAATATAATAGTAAAAAAATGAACATCCTGGGATATTCAGAAAATATGTGTTCACATTAGCAGGCACCCAACTGACTCAACCAGGCTCCAATAATAAAAAAAATCCAAGACTAGTCGACTATATTTTCAGGGGAACAACTTAATTCATCAAAAGGTAGGTTGTTACCACCCCCCAAATGTTGTGATTTTCACTCTGCAGAAAAAGGGGGGTTGTTCAGTGGCATTGGAGTAATCCCTTACTTCATAGAGACAAAGTAAGCTGATAGGGAGACTTAACTCTCTCTTTAACCAAACCACTATTGGGGTCCCTATTGGGACCAAATCGGGATTGCTTTCTGAATACCTTTGGCTGAAACTAGCCACTAACTGGAGAGTCCAGCTACAATGCAACTAATATCACTAAATGTCTGTGAGGGACAGACAGCAACAATTTGATTTACCAGTGAATTAATGAATTGTTTGTTTCAACTATTAAGACACTTTAAAATGAACGTCACAATCAATATATACATATAGAACACTATATCTGCTTCTCCAGGGAAATCTGTCTCATTGCAATAAGTTACTCTTTTTGTTTTGCAAATACAGTCTTTATGAATCTTTATTGAACTAATTGATTCCTCTTAAAGGAGAACTATAGTCAGATTACATCTTTACATATGCAGTACTATACCTTAGTGAGAAGTGTTTCCCCCCATTAGATGTTTCATGTGAAGCAGA
>JAKJJM010061354.1:0-14603 GCA_021901965.1 Pipa carvalhoi | reverse complement strand
AATCATCCAGCTTCAGATGGAAAAACTACTGGGGAGAAATGCTTTTTACTATGGTATAGTTCTGCATATGTAAAGATGTAATCTGACTATAGTTCCCCTTTAAGGGATAATTGATTAAAGGACGAACAGTTGCGTAAAGGCCAAAATTCACATACTTTTGTGACTTCTCCAACTGCTTTTTTAACAAACTCTGTGATGTAACGAATTCACTCCCAATTTGGATGCTTACAATGGTCGCGGACTTACAGAGCTCTTCGCATCACTTTGTATGCATGAGCATAGGTAATTCGGCTATTCAGCAAGCGACAGAGTCTGTCAGAGTAAACAGCTCTGAATTTACCCCTTTGACTTTGCAACATTAGAGTAGCGAATTGGGGGGATTGATGGCAAGGCTCCAGTGTTGCAGAAGGTGACTATTCATTCAAAAGTAACAATGGCAACTGTGACTAAATGACATGAACTTGGGACAAGGTGACATAGAAATAGATGTATTATTCACTTTTATACAGTTAATGGGACATTGTAAGGATCACGTCACTGCCCTTCACTGGGAAAATTCACCTCTCTTCACTTGGCTACGCATCCCACTATTTTCTGACTGACTATGCTGCATTTACACATCTGACAGCATCCGACACTGCCCACTTGTTCAACAAGTGTATCCACTGCTTCATGAATAAGTAAATTTGCGTCTTCCTGATCATAGTTACATGAACATGAACAGAAACAGAAACAAAGGGGGTTATTTATCAAAGTCCGAATTGCCACCTAAAGGTGTGAATTGACCACTTCCTCAAATTCGGGTATTCAGCAAACTCTATGATGTGCTGAATTTGCCAGCTAACAACGGTCGCATGCTACACAATACACGGCTACTGACACAGTTGTGAATGTGTTATGGGAATTTTCTGTTTAGCGAATAAGGAGTAAAGAAACAGGGCCTCATTGTATGTATGTATAATTTTATTTATAAAGCGCTACAAATTTACAGTATGCAGCGCTGTACAATTTAACAACACAAGAACAATACAGACAAGGGAAAAGTGCAAAAAACAATGCAAGTGTAGTATTACAAGGATAGTTCACTTAAGTGCTAGGTTGTGGATGACACATGAGGTTGGAGGTCCCTGCCCCGTAGAGCTTACAATCTAAGGGCCACATTCTCCAAGGTCCGAATGTGGCCTTCTGTATTCGTTTTTACAAAGTGCATGATGCGCGCAGCTAACATTGTCGTGGACACGCTTCACACACTGGACAAACAGGCGAACAGAGTTTCTGCGAGCGGCAGACAAAACTGTTTGCCTGTCCGTCAAGTGCGTATGAAGCGCGTCCGCGACAATGTTAGCGGTGCGTATCATGCACTTCGTAAAAATGAATATGGAAGGCCTCATTCGGACCTTGGAGAATGTGGTCCTAAATGTAAATTGACTATATGGAGCTCTTCACATCATTTTGTGTGCGTGTGCACTACTTACTGACTAAGCAGCAGAGTGGTGCAAAGGTGCAAGTGCGACTAGGTGATCTGCACCAAATTCACCTGCTTGACTTTGCCACTTCAGATTGGCGAATTGGGGGGTTGATGGCAGGGCTCCAGTGTTGCATAAGGTGACCATTCAATTCAAAAGTGACAAAAACCCTGTGACCAAGTGACAACATTATCTAGGGTCAAGGTGACATAGAAAATAGATGTATTATTCACTTATATACAGTTAATGGGACATTGTGAAGATGATGTCACTGCCCTTCACTGGGGGAATTTGCCTCCCTTCGCATGACTCCACATCCTACTATTGTCCAACTGACTATGCTGCACTTAAACATCTGACAGCATCTGACACAGTCCACTTGTTCAGTTAGTCAAGCTGCTGCTGTCAGGAAAGTGACAGCCACTCACTGGGTCCCATCGCGGTCACGTGGTGCAGACATAGCCGCGAGTGCGCCGTTCTGTCACAGTCATGGTAAAATGACGCGGTTGCTGTAAAATGAAGCAATTGTGGTAAAATGACACGGTTAAGTTTTTCCCGCCATTCCACCTATTTAAACTCGCATGCCCTCAGAGTCAGTGCCCGAATATAGGATTCCATTCTTGATCCTGGGTGTATTCCTGTGTTTGTATTCCCGTGTATGACCTTCTCTGGATACTTTGACTACTCTCACTTCTGCATCCCATGACCCTTGACTGGTTTAATCATCTCAGCCTCCTTGCTGCATGTTTCTCCTCATTGGTTCTGGTTCTCAACCTCAGGGGCCGCAACCTGGTTATCCTTAGCAGCAGAGCCCATACCTCCTTGCGGGGGTTCCTGGTGAAAACCTGGGTTAACTTAAATTCTGCGCCCTGGGTGTTGTGCACTCTATTGATCCAGTTTTCTGCTCTCCTGACTGCTGTCTCCTTCTCCACCTCGGTTCGGTGGTTTTCCCATTACACCAAATCCCCGTAATCTGACAGCTGCTTCATGAATAAAGAGAACTGAATTCACATCTTCCTGATAGTAAATTCTATTTCTGAAGTGCCCCAGAAAGCCCAATTCATAAAAAATATCTACAGCCAGTATTGAGAACAATGGAATACAATTAAAAAAATCATAGATTCACATTATAAGATAGCATTTTATAGTAGGAATAACTGCAATACCAATTTAAATGGTAATTTTATTTTTCTGGTGTTAGTTGTCATTTAATAAATTATTTCAGGAACTGCATCCTTGAAGACAGCGAGATTATATTTAACACATGCTTTTGTAGTTTTCACTGCTGTAAAATGACATTTCCGGAGCTCCCACATGGGCAGGAAAATGTGCTCAGTTATGCATTCCAAGCTTTAGTCAATCCATTAGCTGTCTACCTTGTGAACCACTACTTCATAAGTTATGCACAGTGGAAAGTTCAGCCTTTATCTATTTATATTTATTTATAAATAGTATCATTTTCTATGCATTTATTTATTGAACTTTTATTTGCAAGGCATTTTAGACATTCAATAATAGTGATTTTATACATCTTATACTGGAACAGTCCAGTCTCCAGCAGTTACTTGCCAATGTAATCTGGCACTTCTAAATAGAAGATCTTTGCAACATGTCATTTTTATTTATTTTTAGTGGTTATGAATTTATAGCCACTGGCTTCCAGAAGCCTCTCTTCCCTCATCTACTCTTATTCAGCTGGTCTGGTTGGAATCTCATGTCACTGATTGGATCCAAAGGCTTGAGAAGTTAAAAAAAAAAAAATCTGAAAGAAACAGCTTTGTGAGATTTGCCTACTAGCAATATTCTGATTAGTTAATCAAAATTCTAAAATCTTTTAGTTAATTCCCTGAATAAAGATTCCAAACTGATCTTCTGAAGAAGAAGTAGGTGATGGAGAGAAGCAGCTGCACTTAGAAACTGGCTGGAAAATTGAAATCAGCATTAGGCTGGGTTTCCTGGGCCTACAAGGAGGCCACAGCCCTGCATGGCTGTGTCACGTGATGGAGTCAGCAACAGAGAAGACCGCAGCCATGTCGGGCTGGCCTGCTGGGTGGTCCCCTTCAGGGACCTGGGGCCTGCCCGGTACCAGGGCCCCCCGGGAATTTCCGCAGTGTCCCGGCGGACCAGTCAGATCCTGATTGAAAAGAATGCAAAGAAACAAATAATATATGCTAAAAAACATTTATTTAACAGTAACAAATGGACAGGCAAATATCTGTTGATGACTAAAGAGTTCCTTAAATACTACTCTCAAACATTAAAGGACCAGTAGCACCCAAACAATTAAAAATCCCAAATGGATAGGAATGGCAGTTATTCTAATAGAGCACTTGTAAAAATGTTATCATTCATAAATTCTATTGCTGTTTGTTTTACTAAATGCAGCCATGTTGTAAGACAGACCTCACTCACTACCATTGTTTTTATGATGTTGTTCAGGAAGTGTTCCTAAAAATCAACTTTTTAAAGCTAAATATCATACTTTATAGACACAATTTACAATTTTTGGAAGCAAAAGAGTGAATATATAGTAACCATAAATAAGAGTGAATATAACAAAAATTGTACAGACAGCGCTGTAGCCACAGTTTGTGATGCCTCACGTGCCGCCCGGGGCACGCTACACCCCTGTGTACAGATTATTACCTGGGGTTTCAGCACTTAACCCAATATTCAATTTCTTAGAAGTAAAACAATTTTGAAATAAAGAAAGGTTAATGACTATAGCATAGCAAATGTGTTTGTATGTTGTACTTACATACATCATGGATATGGATTCAATTACTAAGTATAGTATAATACCTGTGAGTGTATGCAGCTAGTTTACACTTGTATTTTACACTGGTCTTCACCTAGAGCCCCCGCAAGGAGGTTAGGGTTTGGCTGCGGAGATGCCCAGGTCGCGTCCCTAGCACTGTACGGCAGCAAACACAGATGCAGCGGTGAAACAGGATACTTGGTCAGACAGGCAAAAGGTCAGGGCTGGCAGAGATCAAACTTAGTCAGATAAACAGGCTGAGTCATACACGGGAAACAGGAACAGATATAATCGTAGTCGGATAAACAGGCCGGGTCATACACAGAGAAATAGGAACAGATATAATCGTAGTCGGATAACAGGCCGGGTCATACACAGAGAAACAGGAACAGATATAATCGTAGTTGGATAAACAGGCCGGGTCATACACAGAGAAACAGGAACAGATTTAATCGTAGTCGGATAACAGGCCGGGTCATACACAGAGAAACAGGAACAGATTTAATCGTAGTCGGATAAACAGGCCGGATCATACACAGAGAAACAGGAACAGATATAATCGTAGTCGGATAACAGGCCGGGTCATACACGGAGAAACAGGAACAGATATGAGAACAGATACTCAAACAGACAGAATAACACCCAGAACCAAGTTCTATAAACGGGCGTCTGCTCAGAGGGGAAGTGCGCTTAAATAGTCGCCAGTGCGTGAACTGGTAACGACGTCACGCCGCGACCACATCGGCTTACGTTGCAAAACCGAAGAGATTTCAGGCTCGGAACTAAAATGGCGACTAAACCGCGTGATAGGCGACGGAACAGGACGCCGATCAGCAGGAAGGGAGGAAACGGTGGAAGACTGCGACAAAATCGGATGCCAAACACCGTCACGAGTGTGGACAAGGGTAGGTTTCCTCACAGCTACAGCACTGGGCTATCCAGCAAGTGACAGAGTCTGTTGAAGGAGCAAATTCCGCAAAGTGCACTGCTCCGATTTCACTCATTTCACTTTGCCATATCAGAGTGGCGAGTAGGCGGGTTGATGGCAGGGCTTCAGTGTTGCATAAGGATGACTCTTTATTCAAGAGTGACAAAAAAACCCTGTGACCAAGTGACAACATGATCTAGGGACAAGTTGACATAGAAATAGATGTATTATTCACTTATATACAGTTAATGGGACATTGTGAAGATGATGTCACTACCCTTCACTGGGGGAATTCTCCTTTTTTCGCATGACTACGCATCCCACTACTGTCTGACTAACCACACTGCACTTATGCATCCAATAGCATCTGACACTGTTCACTTGTTTGACTGCTTCATGAATAAGGAAAAGTGAATTTGCGTCTTCCTGATAGTAGTGACTTGAATAGATGCAAATTCAATATGCCTACGCCTTTTAATAAATAACCACCAAAAAGCTCATGTCAGTAATTCATTTTACTCATCTTAAAAAAAACAGTCAAACTGAGACAAAGACATAGAGGTTGATTGACTAAAGGGTGAATTCACCTGTCAAATTCACCTCACTACAATTTGAGTTGTATCTCCAAAATAACCACAAATTCACTTCTCATTAGAATAGACTTGTCGAACAAGTGGACAGCAGCAATTGCTATTGGATGCGTAGTGTGGCATAGTCAGTCAGATAGAAGTAGAATATGGAGCCCTGCCATCAGCCCCCTAATTCGTCACTCTGATGTGGCAAAGTCAAATGGGTAAATTCGGAGCACTATACCTAGTCGCATTTGCTAGTCACTCCGCTTGTGGCAATTTTCCATTGATAAAAGATCAAAAAATATCAATCGAAATGTTTCAACCGGAAAAAATAGATCGAAAAGTATCGACTGATACTTTTTGATCGGGCACCTGTTTCTTTACACCGAAAAAAAAATTCAAGAAGGTCGAAATCAATCTTCTCGAGTTTGGAAATTTTGCCCTTAATGTAATGTGAAGTGGAAAATATAACGATCTCCAGCTTACACCAAATTCTGTATAGGTTAGAGAATTTAATCACATGGTCATTTTTCATATAATGTCACAGAATTGCCTTAAAGCTGAAGCACACTAGAGATTTGGATCACTGTGCTTCTACAAGTCATAAAAGAAAAGAAACAAGGCCGCAGTGCAATCACAATCTGATGATTTCCTTGCTAGAGGGGATGGATAAAAATTAATGGAGGAAGGTTTTACCAGCCTAGTCTAAGGGCTCTCCACTGTTTAAAGGGGAAATTCAGTCTCTTGGAACTCTACCATTTTATTATGTTTGTATTTGGAAAACTAAAATAAAAACAACTGGCAATGCACTTTCTCTACAGCTTGTACAAATCTTTACCCTCTTTCTTTGCTCTTGCAGTAGCTGTTACACAGACATTTAGAAACCAGCAGAAAACATTGGCTGATTTCTGATTGGTCTACCTCAGAGTAGAAGGGGCACTAAGGCTAGTGATATCTTCCTATTAAGCAATATGATTTGCATAGGGAAGAAGGAACTTTAGTATACATGCAAATAAAGACAGGCTCACTATACTGTAGCATGATGTATGTCTGTCATTGATGTTGATATTCAAAAGGGAAAGTTTAAGATTGTTTAAAAAAAAAAAAGATAACATTAAGATGTAAATGAACATGAAATCATGCAAAAACCAATCAGGAGTATGCCTCATCAAGAAGCAGTGACATTTACCTAATGAGAAATGCTCCTATTGGTTTCTGCCAGCTCATGACTTACCGAAAACTAAAAAGAGACTGGAGCAGTGGCAGCGATGAAGCATACTACCAGTATAGCTACGGTAGTTAATGTGAGAAAGGAAAGTTTATTCTTTTTAAGAGATATAACTTACAAAAATGTTCAGTTACATCTTAAAGCTTTTTTTTTAACAATACTGAATGCCTTCTTTAAACTTTTCTGCCAATTCAGTGAATTTGATGCATATTAATGGAAAAACATTTTTTGCCCCTTTTTGTCATGTTCTCAATACACTCTCAATGAATGCTATATTTATTAAAACAAAAGTGGTGCAGGGTTGTATAATCACCTTTGCAGTAGTGCACTTGAAAAATTGTATGTATATTATTTATTGCACTTTAAAAGAAATGTATAGAGTATTGTTTTTCAAACCAAAAGTTGGTAAACCCAAGGTTCTGCATGCAGAGCTGATCACAGGAGCAGAAATGGGTGATTTGGCACACAATGTCACAAATGTAAATTACTATCATGAGGCATATGAATACATACCATATTATGAGGGTTTGACTGTGCAAATTCTAATAATTTTGATTGGGTTTCTTCAGTGTCGGACTAAGGCATATTATGCCCACCAAAGAAATTAAGCCCAAGAGCCCACTGCCTAACAAGGAGAACAGTTAGATGGAGCAGTAAGCTGAGTAATGTACTAGTAAAATTAGAGCGCAATGTAAAGTACCAGTGAGGTTAGGGTGCAGTGAGCAATGTACAGTACCAGTGAGGTTAAGGTGCAGGGAGCAGTGTTCACTGCCAGTGAGGTTAGGGTGCATAGAGCAGTGTACTACAGTACCCATGAGGTTAGGGTGCAAGGAGCAATATATGGTACCTTAGGGCAGCGGTCCCCAACCTTTGTTGGATCGGGGAACAGTTCAACTCCCAGCAAAGGTTTGATGGACTGGGAGGCTGGGGGGGTCACGCATGTGCGCTCATCACCAACATGCAGCCCTGAACCAAGTGGCTCATGGACCAGTAGTGGACTGTGGACCAACAATTGGGGACCCCTTGTTTGTTCTTAGCCATTGGGGACCCCTGCCTTGATTTGCATGATACAGTATACAATACCAGGTGCCAGGACTGCAAAAAAAAAAAAAAATAGAGAAGCAATCTCTGATTTAGTAAGACTTCTAGAAGCCAAGAATGAAAATATAAAGAATGAAATAGTTTTTTTTTTTAACAATTTGCCGTCAACCAATGGTCCCACTTATACTGGAGCCCAAATGAATATCCTCCAGTAGGCAAGTCTGATCTTAGCTTTATTTAAGATACCAGCTCAGTCTAGCAGCAGTGGCATTTCAGCAACATTGTGAAAAAAAAGTAAATGACACAGCAATTGCTACAAGTGAACAGTGCTGCCAAGGTATATATTTTCAATGTGCCTAAGCCGACTTTGATGGTTTCTGTTTGAAAGATAATGATACACAGACTGTTACTTTGTCTAGTAAAAAGAAAAAAAAGAACCTGGTTAAAAAATGTTTTTAGAAAGAACAATCTGCAGTTTAATATGACTGCTTTGACTAACGTTAACTGTTGTTGCTGTATTCAAGGTAAGACTGGTCCACAAGCGCACCAGAAGATCCCCTGGACCCAGCATGGTTAGATCCTGGCCTGGTGCCAAAAAAGCATCTCATTTAATATTTGCAGGTCCCTGGGTTACCTCATTTACACCAAAAATTGGGCAACTGTCTTTTCTGTAATGTCCTGCAAAATTAAAAATATATTATAATAATTCTAGTGTACATTAGAACTTTTGATAGTCGGCTATGGGCCCTTGCAATCAGCTTCTCTGGTGGGTCCAAGTTGCCACAGACCGACTGGCCCCATTGATCTGTTTAAAGGAATATTGGCAAAAAATATGTACCCCAATATTTTACCAGGTCATTTTTCACATAAGCTCAAACAGGGATATTTGTATTACATAACACATCTAGCTTTTACACATTTTGCAAACCCCCAATATTTAATTCACCAGTGCTACAAATTTAATCGGTAAAAACATAAGCCTTTCAGATAAAGAGATCTTTTTATAAAATATTTAAAAAAAAAATACAGTGAGTGCTACCAGTAAATTGCCTGAATATAAGATAAATCCAGCTTTATTGTTGGTGGGGGGGGGGGGTGCCTTTCATCTTTTTAATTCGGCTCTGATCAGGCATAATGCTGAGCAATGTTTCTGCTGCCATTAAGATTATTGAGAAATGTGACAAATTGACTATTTGGACACTAAGAGCAATGGAAATTTAATGTATAGGCTGCTGGGCAATGAGCTTTGTAACAGATGGTCTACTGGGCAACTTGCCTGTGTATTCTTGATGGGATCTGGGCAGTGAGTCTTGTAATGTCTGATGTGCATTGGATACTGTAACCAGGTAGGACAGAAACAAGTAGAATAGAAGTAGTACATTTTATTGGCAACTGGAATTGCACATTTGCCCTCAGAAGAGAGTATTCTTGAAAGCTTGCAGTTCCAAATTACTAAGTTAACCAATAAAAGGTATCTCTAAAGGGTACAGGTGGCAGGGAATGGTTCTCTTATTATTATATTTATATTAGGCATCCATCCTCATCATAGCAGGGAGGTTATCATTGCTAGCTGAATTTATTCCCTCCTAAAATGGCTACAATGGTTGCAGCCATGACCATGACATAGTAACATAACATAGTAACATAGTTTATAAGGCTGAAAAAAGGCACAAGTCCAGTTCTGCCAATGACCATAGAGTGAATGGGCCTGGTCACTCCACACACCACTGGTTACATGACTTCTAAATGTATTTTGTGTGCTGGTTTGACTTTTGAAGTGTCAGTTTGGTAGTTGCATTCTTTCTAAATTGGACGTAAATGCTAAAACTATTTTTTATTGCAATAGTTATCCCAAAGCAAGTATTTTTCCTTTTTACATATTTTTGTTAGTTTTCCAGCTAGTGCCTCCTGAATTCTTTGGGTAATCTCTTGGATTAATGGGCAGAGATGATTCTGGAAATGGAAACCTGAAAAATATTCAGAGGAAGATATGGGTAATGCTAGGAATAACCCATCTACAGAGGTTCCAGCAGCATTTGGATGATGTGCATAAACTAAGGCTTGACCAGTATATGTAAACAGGTTGTGTGATCTAAAATCTGACATACCACATGACTCTAGTGCAGAGCAGGAAGCCCAGGAGAAAATCACTATTTTCTGTGATTGACAAGTAGTGTCCAGTGAAATAACGGTTAAAAATGATAAGGGATTAAACCCAACCATATATTTTTTCCATCTTCGGAAGTCAGCTGCTGATTTTTACAGGTTGAGTCACTGAGTGTTGCCATTGGTTACCGTTACTTTCAAATGCAGCCTGGTCTGATATATCAGCTTTGAATAGTTTTCCATGTATGTTAATGTTTTATCCAAAGATTTACACTCCATTCTTTAATCATTTTTTTACAGCAATTTTGTGTTCTTTGTGAGCCACATCTATCTATCCCTATCACGGAGCATCACATTATGATCACTATCCCTTGCTTTCCCTTAAATGGCATATACCATCATCATTTCCAAAAATAAAAGGGTAGGACTGCACTCTGTATTCAATATATACTCAATGGTGCCAGCCCCTGGATATTTGGCAACATCAACCATAAGCAATAGAAAAAGTAAAAATAGAGCTGCAAATATCATAAAAGCGTAATGGGTGATTTACTCTTTTATTGCATATTTGGTAGCAGTAAAAAAACTGCCTATGGTCCTATGATCTTGAGAGTCTGAGTGAGCTGTGGGTAAATCATGTCAAGTGGATGTGTGGTGACCATGCGTGGGTACAAGGCGCGTAGCGCACAGGAAATGAAGGGGCCTTGTCACCGGTGCCTCCCTGTAAATGAATCCTGTAACCCAGACGCTGTACCACTTTAAGATGTTAAATAAAATAAAAGTTCTAGGCATGTACCTTAGTGTTTGTTGATTCCAATTCCCTTGAGACACAGCAGACTGACACAGAAGTGGATTTCAAAAATAACCGTTTCTCTGTTTATTTTCCAAATACAGGTTTCAGGCAGACATCCAAGTATAGTTCTCAAAAAGGCAAAGGGTTTCAATTCATCATTTTCAAAATATTCTAACAAATATTCCATCACATTTCTCTATAAATCTCACATATCTTCCTCACTTGTGCAGCTTCATCATCCCATTGCACAATCTCTCTTATTTCCTGTGCCCTGGCCTTTTTAAAGGTACCTTGGTTACCCTTTTCCTGAGATTTGCTACATATTCTAAATAAACCTAACAACACAGCATTGAGGAAAGGTAAAATTAAAGCAAGATTCCCTTCTAAGGGACAGATTATACAACAGTAAATGCCAGTCAGATGGGAGAGGTGTATTCTACTAAAGGGCAAATCTACTTATAATGATTTTGTAATGTACGGGCTAGTCTGGTACATTACAGATGCATGTGAACACAGACTGAGTTCAAAATAGCGTTACAATACTTTCATGTGAATTCATAAACAGGGGCAATCACTTACAGAGGTCCAATAACCCAAAACAACTAAGAAGTTGTTAGCATTCCCTAAATAGGGGAGCTAGAATTATGAAAGCCAGTCTCTGATTGGTTTCTGTGGATTACTAGACCTCTGTAAAGTTTGCCCTGTTGATGAATTCCACTGTAGGCATTGATTCTGACTCAAGCTCACAGTGCTGGACCAAGAGCTGGTGCTAATTTTCTTACTTCTATAAGGTCTGACTTACTTCTACAGGTTTCTCCTGTACTAACTCCTGTACAGCTGCACTTAGCTTAGCCTCCCTAAACCTTCATTATAGCCTCCCTAAGTCTTCTTTATAATGCACCCCAGCAAGTGCTCATAAATTCCTATCCTCCTCCAGTAATAAAACAGCAAAGACAATGGAGGAGAAACAGAAAGAGTTTGCATTTTCCTAAAAGCTGAGTCAATCAGCATGGTTTATACATCAATTCCAGGTCAGAGGGCTGAGGGGGTGGCCCTAAGCCCCTGTCTCTCTAAGCTGCCCCATTTTATTTTGAAACAGAGGACTCCAGCAGTCTTAAGGGCACCAGATTTTCTTTTTGGAGGTAGCATTTTAGCTAATCAAAGGCTGGTGATTTTAGCTCCCCTTTAATATTACATAATGAACACACAAGGCTGTTCAGTTGCTTGAAAGATTATTCATCGGGAGGGGCATGGCCAGACTGCTGAGGAAGATGGCTGCTTAAACGAGTAGCTCCAGCAAGCTGACCCACAAGCTTACATTTGCTAAGACCAGAGGCTCCAAAAACTACATAAAAATCAACAGGATAGGTCCCTGCAAACACAGAGGATCCTACCTTGACGAAGAAGAGGGAGAAACTGCTGACTGTACCAAGCGGTGCGCAAAGATACAAAGGTTTGGAAAAGATGGATGGAAGATTCCAATCCTACTGAGGTAGCCCAAAAGAGAAAAACACAAACGAAAAATCCTAGTGCATTAACTTTATAAGGAGAAAGATCAAATAGTGCACTTCAAAGTACACAACAAGTGCACTATTTGATCTTTCTCCTTATAAAGTTAATGCACTAAGATTTTTCGTTTGTGTTTTTCTCTTTTGCGCTACCTCAGTAGGATTGGAATCTTCCATCCATCTTTTTCATCTGCTCAAGGCTACGGAGGCAGTAAGGCTAAGTTTCAGCGCAACCTCCATTCACATGATCTTTTTGGACTCGCATCTTTTGGACTATAATATATAGGTATTCCTTCAGATTTCTAGGGCGCTACGTGGACTTTATACGCAACCCTTGGGATTGGTGTATTATATATAATACAAAGGTTTGGGCCTGAACCACGACTAAAAGTAGCAAGGAGTACAGGAAAAGGCAAATACCTTACAACAGCTCCTGATAACATAAAATACTGACCCAAATACACCAAACATAAGATATTTAAGGAAATAAAGCAGCCAAACACAAAGAACATCTAAATTTACAACAAAACAAAGGAATTTATAAATTACATTCCTAACAACAGCCATTGATACGCTTAAAGGAATACACACAGATTATAAAAAACAACAAAAGACAATGACTGGAGGCAGACACAAAAGCTCTGCAGCAGCAGAAGGAACTTCAGATTTCTTTAAAGCTAAAACAAGTTCCAATAAAACAAGCAAAACTCCTACATAAGCGGAAGAAAGTACATCTCCCCCTGATGACTCACCTCCTTGCACTAAAAAAAGACTTAAATGATTTAAAACAACTATTATAAGGTATCAGGGAAGAAATCATGCAAGAAATTAAAAACTCCCTATCAGAATTTAAAATGGAAATAAAGGCAATGGAAGGAAGAATTTCCCAGGTAGAACAAGCACAACTAGGAACTCAAGAATCCATCCAATCAGCGGACACCCAAATCACCGACTTACAACATCAAATCTGAAAACTGCAGGATGCTAATGAGGATCTAGAAAACAGGCCCAGATGGAAAAACATCAGAATAAAAAATATACCTGAGCACACAGATTTAGAGCCCTTTAGAAAATGCGGACAAAGAGGCACATTTCTTCATATCTGGTGGTCCTGTAGAGTAGTTCAGGAATATTGGGACACGATCACTGACATACTCAATAAAATCTTCAAAACAACTATAACGAAGACCCACCCCAAGCATATCTACTAGGACTTCCAAGCCCAGAGTTACATTCGAAAGATGAGCATAAAATAATGACTCACATACTAACAGCAGCCAAAACATTAGTAGCGGCTTCATGGAAGGAACAGACACTTACAAGTAAGAAAGAATTGATTTCCAAAGTCAAATGGGTCCACGCAATGGAAAAAATTCGATACTATCAAAATAACGAGGAATACAATTTCGAATTGATGTAGCTACCTTGGTTACAATTCATAGAAAACACTGAAAGGACAAATGAAATAAACAATAAGAAAACACTGAAAGGTTTGATCAATGGTTCAAACTCTAAGGGGGTTAATTTCTAAAATCCGAATTTCCCCTGTCGAATTCACAAGTAGCGGACTCCAGTTATAAAATCACGACCGCAAGTAAGAAATTGTCGTGGTTGCGATTTTATAACAGGAGAATTGTCGCAGTCGTGACTTTATAATGGGAATCCGCTACTTGTGAATTCGGCAGGGGAAATTCGGACTTTAGAAAATAACCCCCTTAAAGTGCACCTATTGTTTCCCTCCTGTCTCTGCCTGCCAACTCGACACTGCAAACTTGTTGGATAGAAAGGCTGTAGGAGAAGGTGCGGATTACTTGATTGACAAGTAAGCGCCTCCTACCAGCCTTCCTCCTGAAATACGCACAACCACTTTGACACGCCTTAGGGGGGCGTGTCAGAGTGGTTGATTGGCAGGTTGGGCACAAGATGGTGGCTCCCACAGCTTCAAATCGGAACAAGCTGACAGGTGCACTTTAATCCTATCCCTCAAATTAACCTCCCCCTATCTACCTCCCCCTATGTAAATCTTTACTTGAAAATATTTTACCTTAAATAACCTAAACAAGGGACTTTTCCTATCTAAAGGAATAAAGTTAAATTTAAAGTTTAATACAATTTACTGTTAATACTAATAGATTAGATGTACTCAGAAAATATTCAAATTGACATCCGAAACTCAAATAATACGTAACACAAATGATAAGGA